>APFE030167898.1:65556-121622 GCA_000404065.3 Pinus taeda
AGTTTCCCTCACTTCCAATACTACTCTCCTACTCGTTGCGCTCTTGCCACTCACCTTCTGCCATGTCATTTTCATGTTAACTCCACCAATTACATCTGCTACCTTCAAAATTAAGCCATTAACCAGTAAATGGTTTAGCCATTAATACAATGGACCCATGCCACCTTCAACAGAAAAACCAGGCTGTTATATAAACCTCCCTTTCACTCATTAATGAGTTACTGAATTCATGCACTATCACTATTATTGCTTTGTTACAAGTTTGTTGGGTTAAACTCTGACATTTTCACTCGCCAAGGACACTGTCTGCTTACTTGTTTTTAGCCTATTGCCTCTATTCTTGCCCCCAAAACCTGACTCCTCTCTGTGTATTGAAACCTCAAATCCAATTTTCACTCTTTCCTTAGCTTTATCCAAAGATGCATCCAAAGGAAAAAGGATTAGAAGAACCCATCAATCCTTTGATCTATCCTCCCATTGATTTTCACCACATCCCTTTAGCTAAGAGAGACCTTAAAATCCATGAAAATATCTACGAATTTGACCTCTTTGAGATGTATTATTGGCTTGAAAACAAATACATAGACAAATTCGATGACATTCAGCTGTGGGAGTCCAATTTACCCCACTATATTTTTCCTCATACCCACAACACCCTAAAAGTTGTTAGGAAGTGTCATGCATATTATTTTCCAAGCCAAAGGGCCATCATTACCCTCACTGGAGAAATTATATTTACTATCACTCCTCAAGCCATAGAACAGATGATGCAAGCCCCCATAGTAGAGAATTCCACCCCATTTTCCTATGAAGCACTTGTTGAATTGTACCAGAAATTAGACTTTGCTAAAAGGGTCAAAACCCTGGAATTTTTCTTGACAGAGGATGCCTCGTTGCCAAAGAAAAATCCTCCCTATCCCTCCTCCATTTTCCCTAGGAGAGCCAAGCATATTATCACAATTATCTCTTACCTCCTTGGCTACTACTAAGATTAGTGGGTAGATGATGCTATCATAGGATTTATGTCCATTTTCTCTGCTGATTCTAAGCCCTCAATCATGTTTAACTTTAGCCAATTTCTTGCAGATTCAATTCATCAGTAGCTTATCAAATTCCCAACTGAGGAGGTATTCAAGTATGCCTCTGTGTTAGTTTACATGTTCTTATACTTTCAGGGAGACAACATCAACCTTGCTTTACAAAAGATGGATGAAAAAGGAAATCAATAGTCAATCATCTTTTGGACTACTTTGGTAATGAAGGAACAAGAGGAATAAACATACAAATAGTTCATAGAGATGTTTGTGCATCCAGCAATCAATCTCCTAGGCACCAGGATAGAACTAAGGATCAATGAGGAAATTCGAAAGGTGTTGCAGCTATTAGACCAAGTTCAGATAGGGGATTGGTACCTCTACCAAAACTATACAAAAATGAGAATATTTGGGTGTGATCTTGCACCTTACAAGTTTCCTAAATTCCTCCCAATGAGGATATTTTCTCTAGAATACATAAGGAAGATGCTCAATATGGATGAGATCCAATTTGTAGATGCCAAGAAGAAGTCCCAGTTCAAAATCAAAATGTAGATGGGGCCTTCCATTTGCAACAACAGGGCACCAGGGGAAGAAGCAGATAAGATACTAAAATAAATGCAGTTCAGCCTTATCTTAACTTGGTCATATGATCCATTAGGGATCATTTTTAAATTAAGAATAGTTAGACCAAATCTACTGCTTTTTTTCACACAGCCACACCAGAGATAGAGAAGTACAAAAACTAGCAAGAGTGGGTTGAGAATACCCTACAAGAGGCAGAGGAGCAGCTGGTATCATCCCCAACCTATAGACTCCTACCATGCAGGAGAAAACAACTAAGAGGAGCATAGAAGAAGAGTCCCCTTCACGGATTGAAATTTTTAGTGAAGGATTTAAAATTATGTATAGGAAGAAGGCCAAGCTTAGTTCCAAACTAAGCTTCAGCAAGGACTCAAAGCAGGAGAACATTACCAACACTAATGAGCCACTTGTTTCCTCATTAGTGGGTGATCAAACTACACTGTCTCCCACTACCTTCACAACTTCACAAGAGCAACAGAAAATTATGTAGACCAACACATCTACTACAGGGGAGATAGAGAAAAGTATAACAGATATTTTTAAGGAGATAAAAGTAAGAAATGAGGCCTTGAATATTAACATCTAAAACCAATTCTGGAAGTAGACTTTTGGTTCTCAAAGTAGGTTGTTGTTAGCCTTTGATTCAGAGAAAAGGAAAATGCAAATGGCATTCCTCTAGGCATACGTTCCCCAGCCCAAGGCAACATCAGACTACAAGAAGACTTCATTTGAGTTTGATGTAAAAGATATACATCCCATTGACCAAATGGAGATGCATAAGCAGACTGGGGAAATGATTTTTTCCACTGTCACCCGCACTAGTATGAGTTTGTCTAAACTGCAGGTTACATTAGCAAATGTCCAATCACAACTGAAGATGGAGAAGGTCTCTGCACTTGCCAAAGAAACCATGATCAAATTGGGTTATGACCCTTCAAACATCAATGTTGTAGAAGAGATTATAAAGAAAAAGAATTTAGACATAGTAGCATTAAGGAAGCAGTTAAAATTTCCAGCTACAGAAGATCCTCTGCCCAAGGATATTGAAGAAACAGAGACAAAATAGGCAGATATGATGAAGTTCATCATGGAGTAGAGTGCACAATTGAAGAAAATGGAGATAGAGATGGAAAAGATGATTAAATAAAAGGAGAAAATTGCCAAAATGAATGTTTTCCCTTTGGAATCACTCTCTATCACAACCATTCCTACAACCATATCTTCTACACCAAGTACAGGGGATGCTGTAGATTAGTTGACAA
The DNA here is from genome assembly GCA_000404065.3 of Pinus taeda. NCBI lineage: Eukaryota > Viridiplantae > Streptophyta > Pinopsida > Pinales > Pinaceae > Pinus > Pinus taeda. The sequence continues at coordinate 68,438 of APFE030167898.1, forward strand.
TTGCAGTAAAAAACACATCTATCTAGATGGAAGATATCAAAAGGTTGTAGGATCAAGTCAAACTTCTACAGGATCATCAAATGAAGACTGAGACTTTTCATGAAGTAGAGCTACAGAGAGCTCAAAATCAGATAGAGGCATGGAAGAAGTTAGCAATTGAGTCTTCTATTGGCTACACACTGGCCCATGTTAAAGAAATAATATGGAACAATATCATTAAAGAAATAGATTAAATCTATCCATGCATCCAGATTATATTTGAGCAGAAGGAATTGATGGAGAAAGCCAAGCAAACTATTTCTACTATTAATGCTCAATTGGGAGAAATGCATGCTACAACCAACAACATCATAAAGTTCCTCAATTCTAAAAACAGATATGAGCTAGATGATATAGGAGTAGATGACAGAACAAAAACCATTCTGGAGGTAAAGAAATTTCTAACAAAGAATAAATTGGTTTTACAACTGACAGAGAAGTGTCACACTCTCGAGGTAGCAGTTAAAAGTTTTTTCACTAGAATAGATGCATTGAACAAGAAAGTTTTGCCTTCTTTATTTGTGATCAATGACAAATTAATGACTAGGGAAGACTACATGAAGAAGCTTCAAGACATTTACAAGGATACAACTAAGGCTTCCAACATCAAAGGTTCCATGACAGGGAGAGCTTTTTACGAAGCTATCAACAACATAAGTTTTATCCAACACGAGATAAAACACATTTTTGCAGTAAAACCCACTTTTACTCAGTATATTGAGGTAGATGAGATCTACTGCAAGGTAACAAAGATTTCTATTCCATATGAAGAGTGGTGGGACAAGTTGTGTGAATTCCAGGATTAAAAATACACGCTAGCTTCACCCTCGTAGCACCTGAATAGTGGCCACTCAGCAACTGTTCTCCTCCAAAGCAGAGCCAGATGTTCAGATCACTTCACCAGATTCATTCCTTTTGATCGCATTACTTCTTTTTTGTTAGTTCAAAGTTAATAATATAATTCCGCGTCATGGGCATTAATTGTAATATTTTTGTAAATTTTGTTTAAATACTTCATTCTGTCGAAGTATTCAAGGTTAAACCCTTGAACAAGTTATCAAGTAGATTTGCACTAAGCTGGAGCATTTTTGAGATTATAAAAGATTCTGGATTTGCCTCATATGGTCTGTCTCTCAATGAGTTGTATTTCATCTTGTTTATTCATTATGTCTTCTTCATATAAATCATGTCTTTTGCAGCTATCCGATTTAAAATTTAATTGAATTTCAGTTTCATTTTGGATCCTTTGTGAAGTTGTAATTTAAATAAGAGATAAATTTACAAAACTATATTTTATTGTAAATTCCTCTTTGAAAATAAATTGCACTATATCTTTGTGATGGTCTGTTTATATTTTGTTGAATAAAAAAACATTGTTTTCTTAATTTCTGCTTATAAATGGTTAAATACTCAGTTTGAATATTAAATCAATTATACTTCTCCATATTCTACTTATCCATCCCACTAAAATAAAAATAACCATGTGTAGTTAAAGAACAACCTTTTATTTTATTAAGAATATGTCTAAGTTTAAGGAACCTATTTATAAACAACTCACTAGTCATCCAATCATTTAAAACAACAAAACATTATAGATGCTTTGGCATAACCAATTGACCTTAGGTTATCTCAAAGGACAACATCATAATGGTGTCATTGTCAGGGAGCGAAGGATTGAAAGCTAAATTTTGCCAGGGGAAATGATTCTCCCTTTCCTTTAAGGTGAATAAAGGATAAGGATATAGGTCAAAATATTTCACCTGGCGATTCCACTAGTCCAAGCTAGCTCCTTTTAAGCACACTAGATCATGTTTTGTTTCTAAGATTGTTAACCCTCTACCAGATCCAGAAAGAGTTATTAGGGGAGCCTCTTCAAGGAGAAGACACAGAACCCCTTCTTCTTCTTCAACTTTACACCCTAAAGAAATCTCATCTGTAGATCCTTTTTCATCTGTGCCATCCCATCATGATTGGACTAAACTACCTCCTAGGGTTTCTGAACTCCATTATAGAGGAGTAGATCTTCCATCAGCCTTTCTAATATAGTCACTTGAGTCATATCAAGTCCCATTCATACCTATCAAATCACCTTCATCAGAGGAAGAATTGGGTTTACATTTACCTGAATTCAAGCCTGCAGATTTCATTACTCCAACTCCTTATTCTATTCCATCAACCTCTACTGATCTTGAAGAGAAATTTTCTATCTATTCGAATCCTTTGTTTGATAATAAGAGGACTTTCCACCAGGAGTTTAGAAGTTGGTTATTAAAACCCCTTTTAAATCCTCAAAGGGGTATCCTCCCTCTTTCTCTCCTCCACATACTAATACCCCTATTGATTCATCTTCATATCCTTTATCTTCATCTTCATCGTCTTCCTCTTCCTCATCATCATCCACTCAGTCACCCCACACTCCTCCCGCTGTTATGGATTTTCGACCCAGTGTTCAAGCAAGGTATGCTACTCTAGTTCTCCCTGCAAACTTGGAAAATTTTCCTGATGGATATCTAAAAGATCTACCAAGATTTAATGGAGAAACAAGTCCCTTAGCAGAGGATCATGTATCAGGTTTCCTAGATTTTGCTGACAATATGAGTGTAGAGAAGGAAGATGTTTATATGTGATTATTTGTACAATATTTAGAAGGAAATGTTAGGATCTGGTTTAGGCAACTTAAAGTTGACTCTATTAGAATATAGAATGAGCTCATAACTATATTTAAAAACCAATGGGGGGTAAAGAAAGATCCTGTTTACTTTCTCACTGAATTTGAAGAATTAAAGAGAAACCTTGGTGAACTAGTTGCTGAATTCATTAAAATTTTTAACAAACTCTATCATAAAATGCCTACTGATTGTAAACCACCAGTAGCAGTTACAAAGGTCATATTTCCAAATAATTTGAAGATGATTTTGCAATCATTCTAAGGGAAAGGGTTTCTAATACATTAGAATACATGCAAACAAATGCTTTAGAGGTAGAAGCCAATAGGTCAGCTTCTGGCAAACTTAAAGCTAAAGTAGAGAAATAAGAAACAAAAATAAAAGCTAGGGTTGATGACTCATCTTCTTCCAAATTTAAACTTGAAAATCAGAAAATTGACGAAATTTACATATTTACTTAGAAACCTCTCTAATAGGACTTCTAAAATTGAAACACAACCTAGAACTGCTCAACAAACTGTTGTCAGATCTCAAGCTCAAAATCAATTCTGAAGAACTCGTGAAATGCAGATTCTTCAGAGACCAGGTTCTGATCAAAATGTTCAACCACCTTTGTTGATTGATGATTAATAGCCATAGGATACATGCCCTTTAATCACTAAAGATATCAATAATATTGATTCTTCAACAATACAAATGGCAATAGTTCCTTCATCTTCACCTCAGTTTTTTGAACAAGAATAAGGAGATGCTCAACTTTCAAAATACCTAACATTCTTTGAATTTTTTATTGCAGAATTGAATAAGAGGTATGATCTAAGACCTAGATTAGGTCCTGGTATACCTTCAAAATCTACCACTATTATTGAACCTGCAAAAAATCCATTCAAACACAAAATCCAACACCTCAGACTACAGAGTCACCCACTGAAACCTTTTCATCTGACAAGACTATTTTGACAACTTTTAATATTGAAAAGGAATTGGAAAGGGTCAAGATTCCTATACCTTTAGATGAACTTTCCAAAAACCCTGGTTATAAAAATCAAGTATCTAAATAGATACAATCCTCTAGTGCAGATGATGAGGGAGATGTTATTAGTTTTCAATATGAAAAGCCCTCAGTAGTGTTTGGCCCTAGTTCTGATATGATTGATGAAATTGTTCCACAATTTTATTTAACTTTAAAGGCTTATGTCTTTCTTTTATACAATTTCATGTTGGATTCTGGATCTTCTCATAAACTTATGCCAAAGGTAATTATGGACTAGCTTCAATTACAAGTTACCCGTTCTTATCATGACCTTTGCACCTTCGATTCAAAGAAAGTACCATGCCTAGGATTGATCAAAGACCTAGTTGTGGCCTTAGCTCAAATACCTATCAAGAGTATAGTTTTAGACATAGTTGTCACTGATATTCCTGCCAAGTTTGGCATGCTTCTATATAGATCGTGTTGTGCTATACTTGGAGGATCACTTCAGATGGACATGTCTTTTGCTACTATTCCAGTCTACGGAGGTGAGAATTTAAGGTTATATAGGGAAGTCAGATTTCTTCATACTGTTTGTAGGTCTGATCAAGAATAAAACCACCCTATCTATGCAGTAGACCAAGATTTTAGTTGCTTTCAGTTATCTTAACAAAATGCATCAAACACTGAACTTGCCATTGAAAATGTTGTTTCCAAACCTAAAATTGTAGAATCAGATATCTGCAAACTTTACTTTGATGGTTTTTGCTCAAAGGAAGGAGTAGGAGCAGGAATTGTTTTAATCTCACCAAATAAAGAAAACATAACTCAATCATGTAAACTTGAATTTGAGGTCACGAATAATGTGGCTGAGTATGAGGCTTTTCTTCTTGGTCTTGAGCTAGCTAAGAGTCTAAAGGTTCAAAACTTGAGTGTCTTTTCTAACTCTGAGCTTATAGTGAAGTAGGTTAGAAATCTGTGTCAAACGAAACACTCAAGGCTTAGGTCCTATAGAATTTAATCTTGGGACACAATTGAAAATTTCTTCCAAGGATTCAACATAACTGCTATTCCCAGAGATGAAAATATGCATGCTGACTCACTAGCTGTCTCAGCAAGCTCTTTCAAAATCCCTGAGCCATTGTTGTTAGAGTACCAAATTCAAGTCAGGTATAGACCATCAATCCCTGATAACCTTAAACACAAGTAGATTTTTGAAGATTATGAACAATTAAAATCTTTCCTTCAAGTCATTGATGAATTCTCAAATATGAAAATTGAAGAAGAACAAAACGATGTTCAAGAATAAAATCTCCAAAATCCAAAAACTTCATTTAGTCCTAAAATTCTTGATCATGATATCATCCAATTATCTAATAATTTTATTCTTAAAGGATTAGTTTCATTGTAAAAACTATTTGATAATAATGATGTCTCTAAAAATCCCCTTTTTAACTAATACCTAAGGAAGAAATTGAAGAATGCAATATTGAGACTTTGAATGATGTAAGAACTGTTAAATTGTCGTCCACCTTACCTTCAGATGTAAAAATTAAATACTTGAATCTTCTTAAAAATTACGAAGATGTCTTTTCTTGGTCTTATAATGAGTTAAAAAATTATGATACATCTTTGGTTGAGCATAATATTCCTTTGAAACTAGAAGCAAAACCCTTTCAACAAAATATAATAAGAATCAATCCCATACTACTTCCAACCATTGAGAAAGAAATTAAAAAGATGCTTGATGCTCATATCATAACACCTTTAAGGTATTTTGATTGGGTAGCCAACCTAGTTCCTTTCAGAAAGAAAAATGGTGAGATTAGGCTATGTGTAGACTTTTGAAATATGAACAAATCATCTTTAAAGGATAATTATCCATTGCCCAAAATGGATCTTCTACTTCAGAAAGTTTCAAGTGCAAATAGGATTTCTATGCTAGATGGATTTTCTGGTTACAACAAGATCATGGTAATTCAAGCTAACCAAGACAAAACTGATTTCACCACTCCTTGGGGTACATTTATGTATGCTAGAATGCCATTTGGATTAACCAATACTGGAGCCACTTTCCAGAGAAGCATGGATCTAGAATTTGTAGGTAAAACATCTGAATTTACTGTCATTTATTTAAATGATTTAACTGTTTTCTCTGATTATGATGAAAATCATTTAAAACACTTGAGCAAGGTTTTTGACAGGTGCAGGAAATTTGGCATATCCATCAATCCGAAGAAATCTTTATTTGCTATGAAGGAAGGAAAATTACTAGGGCATATAATATCCAAGGAGGGAGTTATAATTGACCCAAAGAGAGTTTCAGCTATTTAGACCTTATCTATACCAAGGAATAAGAAAGAGATACAAACCTTCCTTGGAAAGATTAATTTTCTCAAAAGGTTCATCCCTAATTATGCATAGATAGTTAAGGATATAATTGATATGCTAAAGAAAAACAATGAAGTGAAATGGACAGTTTTTGCTATATATGCTTTTGATCAGATCAAAAAGGCTATATTTGAGGCCCCTACATTAGCTAGCCCTGATTATTCTTCACCTTTTAGCATATTTTATTTTGCACCCGAGACAACCTTAGCTGTTGCACTTTTACAGAAGAACACAAATGGTGATGACCAACCTATAGCCTTCTTTTCCAAAGTTACGAGGGATGCTGAACTTAGGTATGATATTATTGAAAAAAAAGCTTATGCCTTAATTCAAGCTCTCAAAGCCTTTAGAACCTATGTCCTGCATTCACACATTACAGCTTATGTCCCTAATCATGTTGTTAAAATTGTTTTGACCTAGCCTTATAATGATGGAAGAAGAGGGATATGGATTGCTAAAATCCTTGAATTTGACCTTGAAATTAAGACCACAAAGCTATTAAAAGGCCAAGGCCTGGCCAAATTGTTAGCTGAATCCAAATGCAAAGTATTGGGGATAAATATGGTTTCTAAAATTTCATCTAGGGAGAATCCACAAGAACCTTCCTTAATAGTTCGGGAGAATCCACAAGAACCTTCCTTAATATCTAAGAAGAATCCACAAGAACCTCCTCCTCTTATAGAAGGGGAGAATCCACAAGAACATCTTTCTTTAGATCAAGCCATTCTTGTTCACATAGATTATAAATATCTACTCTCTAATTGGTACTATGATATTGTGTAGTTTCTTAGGGATTTTCAATGTCCAGCTGATCTTAATTTGAAGCAGTGCAAAGCCCTGAAGCTTAAACCAGTAAAATATTGCATTATCAATGCTATTCTATACTGGAAAGACCCTCTTAATATCCTTCTTCTTTTTTTAACTCAACATGAAATAGAGGGAATTATAAATCAGTTCCATGTAGGGTTTTGTGGTGGACACTATGCCTAGAGAGCAACAACCTACAAAATTTTAAAAGCAGGTTTCTACTAGCCCGCACTTTTTAAAGAAGTTGGAGCAAGAGTCAGAAGTTGCACACCATGGAAATTATTTGCAAGAAAACAGAAACCATCAGCACTTCCTTTGGTTCTAGTATTGGTTCATGCTCCTTTTCTACAATGGGGATTGGACTTTATAGGGGAAATTCATCCACAATCAAGTAATCAACACAAATGGATTTTAATTGCTACAAAATATTTTACCAAGTGGGTAGATGCCATACCTGTTGAAAATGCAACTCATACTGTTGTGATTAAATTTCTTGAAGAAAACACCCTATCAAGATTTGGATTTCCTCAATAGATTGTTATAGATAATGCAACAACTTTCAGCAGTGTTAAAATGATTGAGTTCTGTCAAAAGTATTCAATCTTATTACACCATCCTACACCATACTATCCACAGGGTAATGGGCTAGTAGAGTCTTTAGACAAGAGCTTAGTTAAGGTCATTAAGAATACCCTTGAAGACCATAAAAGAGTTGGGACATCCATCTAATCCATGCAATTTCGGTAAACATAGTTTTTCCTAAGAGATCAATAGGCAAGTCTCCTTTCCAATTAGTTTATGGCAAGGAAGCAGTTTTTCCTACTCATTTAGGTCTACCTGTTATGAGATTCCTTCAGGAATCCTATGAAGAAAAAGATGACTTCTCAAGAAGGATTAATCAAATTATTGAGTTGACATGGATGAAATTTAGTACAAGATAAGGAAATACCAAAATAAAATGAAAGAACTGTTTGATAGAAAGGCTAGAGAAAGAAATTTCAAGAAAGGTGACCTAGTGCTTAGATGGGAACAAGGAGAGAAGATAACGACATGCATGAAAAATTTGACAACCTCTGGTTTGGTCCATTTAGCATTGTAGAAGTCAAAGGGAACAATACATTCATCCTACAAAATTTGGAAGGAGAGGATCCTCATTACCAGTCAATGGGAAAAACTTGAAACATTACATTCAATATTAATTTTTCATCCATTCGTTCATCATCTACAAATATCCAAAGAAGTTTATTTTATTTTTGAAAAATTTGCAAGTGAGTATTTGTTTCAGTAAAGACTCCATAGCCCGATGGGAAGGCACTAGGACCTACTTGTTCTTTGCATCCCACAGGGGGAAGCAGTGCCTAGCTTGAGCCGATGTTGTAACATTATTTGGTTTTGATAAGTTAGTATATTAGCCAAAAATAATTTTAAAATGTTAAGTTAGGATATGGATGCAAAATAAAGAAAGGTTAAAACATTAGGCCAATTTAATGTTTTATAAGCATCCATATCAATAAAATGATAGGTGTTAGCTGCCCTAAATAAATAAGGCAAAAGAAAAATAAAATGTTAGGGACGCAAAAAGAAAAGAATGGTTTCATTTTATAATTTTATAAATGCATAGGCTACTAGTCAAAATGTGTCACATTGGGAAAAGTCAAGTATTGTTTTCATGTGTAGAAGAAAAAGGAAAAGGAGCAAAGGTTTTACTCTAAAGAGTTATATATCAATTAATCTTGGTATATTAATTCCCTATCCCTAAGTTTTAAAAACCCCAAAGTCCCCCCTACGCTCATACTTTGGTGTATTAATCACCTATTCCTAAGTTTATTACTCCCCTCATACATTGCAAATATTCCCCACTATGTGGTAAATTAACTCCCACTGGCCCCACTGGGTGTCCCATCACGTCACGATAACTTTTTGCCACCTCTCACTCCATCACCGCCCATATCCCAAGATCTGATGGCCCATGCTATATTTCGGCCCCCCTCACCATCTGAACTTTACCTTCCGGGGGGGAGGGTCCGAAACGGGCGGTATTTGAAACCATGCCTACCCCTATGTGTCAACACCATAGCTTTTCAGACTCCCCTCAGGTGAAACCGCTAACGTTGTCCCCCCAAAAATAAGTTTCCATCACTTTTGATATCACTCTCCTACCCGTTGCGCTCCTGCCACTCACCTTTTGCCACGCCATTTTCCCATTAACTCCACCAATTAAATCTGCTCCCTCCAAAATTAAGTCATTAAGCAGTAAATGGTTTATCCTTCAATAGAACGGACATGTGCCACCTTCAATGGAAAAACCAAACTATTATATAAACCTCCCTTTCACTCATTAACAAGTTACTGAATTCATGCACTGTCACTGTTATTTCTTTGTTACAGGTTTGATGGGATAAACTCCAACGTTTTCACCCGCCAATGACACTGTTTGCTTACTTGTTTTCAGCCTATTACCTCTGTTCTTATTACCAAAACCTGACTCCTCTCTGTGTATTGAAACCTCAAATCCAATTTTCACTCATGTCCATAGCTTTATCCAAAGATTCCTCCAAAGGACAAAGGATCAGAAGAACCTGTCAATCCTCTGATCTATCCTCCCATTGATTTTCACCACATCCCTTTGGCTGATAGAGACCCTAAAATCCATGAAACTCTCTACGAATTTGAACTCTTTGAGATGTATTGCTGGCTTGAAGATAAATAAATAGACAAATCCAATGACATTTAGCTGTGGGAGTCTAATTTACCCCACTATATTTTTCCTCGTACCCACAACAACCCATAATTTGTTAGGAAGTGTCATGCATCTTATTTTCCAAGCCAAAGGGCCATTGTTACCCCGACTGGAGAAATTCAGTTTACTATCACTCCTCAAGCCATAGACTAGATGATGTAAGCCCCCATAGTAGAGAATGTCACCTCCTTTTCCTATGAAGCACTTGTTGAATTGTACCAGAAATTAGACTTTGCTAAAAGGGCCAAAACCCTGGAACTTTTCTTGACAGAAGATGCCTCATTGCCAAAGAAAACTCCTCCATATCCCTCCTCCATTTTCCTTGAGAGAGCTAAGTAGTTTATCACAATTATCTCTTACCTCCTTCGCTACTACTAAGATCAGTGGGTAGATGAGTCCATCATTGGATTTCTATCCATTTTCTCTGTTGATTCTAAGCCTTCCATCATGTTTAACTTTATCCAATTTCTTGTAGATTCAATTCATTAGAAACTTATCAAATTCCCAACTGAGGAGGTATTCAAGTATGCCTCCTTGTTAGTTTATGTGTTCTTATACTTTCAGGGAGACAAAATCAACCTTTCTTTACAAAATCTGGATGAAAAAGGAAATCAGCAGTCAGTCATCTTTTGCACTACTATGGTAATTAAGGAACATAAGGAATACACATACAAATAATTCATAGAGATGTTTGTGCATCCAACAATCAATCTCCTAGGCACTAGGATAGAACCAAAAATCAGTGAGGAAGTTAGAAAGGTGTTGCAACTATCAGACCAATTTCAGACAGGGAATTGGTAACTCTACCAAAACTATACAAAATTGAGAATATTTGGATGTGAGTTTGCACCTTAAAAGTTGCCTAAATTCCTCCTAGTGAGGATATTTTCTCTAGAGTACATAACATAGATGGTTAATATGGATGAGATCCACTTTGTAGCTGCCAAGAAGAAGTCCTAGTTCAAAATAAAAACACAAATTGTGCCTTTCATTTGCAACAGCAGGGCAACATGGGAAGAAGCATATAAGATACTAAAAGGAATGAAGTTCAGTGTTAGCTTCACCTCGTCATATGATCCACTAGGGATCATTTCTAAATTAATAATAGAAACCAAATCTACTGCTTATTTTCACAGAGCTAGATCAGACATAGAGAAGTACGAAAACCATCTAGAATGGGTTGAGAATACCATACAAGAGGCAGAGGAGCAACTGATATCATCCTCTAAAGTACAGAATCCTACCATGCATGAGAAAACATCTAAGAGAAGCAGAGAAGAAGAGTCCCCTTCAAGGACCGAAATTTTCAGTGAATGATTTAAAATTATCTATAGGAAGAAGGCCAAGCTTAGTTCCAAACTAAGCCTTAGCAAGGACTCAAAACTGGAGAACATTATCACCACTAATGAGCCACTTGTTTCCTGATTAGTGGGTGATCAGACCACACTGTCTCCCACTAAATCCATGAATTCATAAGAGCAACAAAAAAATATGTAGACCATCACATCTACTACAAGGGAGACAGAGTAAAGTATAATGAACATTTTTAAGGAGATAAAAGTAAGAAATGAGGCCTTGAAGATTAACACCTACAACCAGTTTTGGAAGAAGACTTCTGATTCTCAAAGTAGGCTACTATTAGCCTTTTATTTAGAGAAAGGAAAAATGCAAATGGAATTCCTCCAGGCATAGGTTCCCCAAACCCAAGGCATCATCAGACTACAAGAAGACAACATTTGAGTTTGATATAAAAGATATACATCCCATTGACCAAATGGAGATTCATAAGCAAACCAGGGAAATGATTTTTTCCACTGTCACCAACACTGCTATGAATTTTTCTAAACTGCAGGTTACATTAGCAAATGTCCAATCACAACTAAAGATGGAGAAGGTCTCTACACTTGCCAAAGACACCAGGATCAAAACTCTGGAGGATCAAAACTCTGGAGGACTTGGTGATCAAAGTGGGTTATGACCCTTCAAACATCAATGCTACAGAAGAGATTATAAAGAAAAATAATTTAGACATAGCAGCATTAAGGAAGCAATTAAAATTGTTAGCTACAAAAGATCCTCTAGCCAAGGATATTGAAGAAACAAAGACACAAAAGGTAGATATGATGAAGCTCATCATGGAGCAGAGTGCACAATTGAAGCAAATGGAGACAGAGATGGAAAAGATGATAAAAAAAGGAGAAAACTACCAAAATGACTGTTGTCCCTTTGGAAGCACTCCCTATCACATCCATTCCTACAACCATATCCTCTACAACAAGTAGAGGGGATGTTGCAGATCAATTGACAAATGCAGTACAAAACATGTCTCTCTAGATTGAAGAGATCAAAAGGTTGCAGGATCAAGTCAAACTTCTACAAGATCATCAAATGAAGACTAAGAATTTTCATGCAACAGAGCTACAAAGAGCTCAAAATCAAATAGAGGCATGGAAGAAGTCAACAAATGAGTCTTCTATTGGCTACACATTGTTATAGAAATCATATGGAACATTATCATTAAAGAAATAGATGAAATCTGGTCATGCATCTAGATAATATTTGAGCAGAAGGAATTGATGGGGAAAGCCAAGCAAACTATTTCCATTGTCAATGCTCAATTGGGAGAAATGCTTACTACAGCCAACGACATCATAAAGTTCCTCAATTCCAAAAATAGATATAAGCTGGATGATCTAGGAGTAGATGATAAAACAAAAACCGTTTGGGAGGTAAAGAAAGTTACAACAAAGAAGAACTTAGTTTTACAACTGATAGAGAAGTGTCACACTATGGAGGTAGCGGTTAACATGTTTTTCACTAGAATAGATGCATTGAACAAGAAAGGTTTGCCTTCTTTATTTGTGATCAATGAAAAATTAATGACCAGGGAAGACTACATGAATAAGCTTCATGACATTGCCAAGGATAAAACTAAGTCTTCCAACATCAAAGGTTCTATGGTAGGGAGAGATTTTTACGAAGCTATCAACAACATAAGTTTTATCCAACATGAGATAAAACACATTTTTGCAGTAAAACCCACTTTTTCTTGGTATACTAAGGTAGATGAGATCTACTGCAAGGTTACAAAGATTGCTATTCCAGATGAGGAGTGATGGGACAAGTTGTGTGAATTATAAGATTAAAAAGATAAGTCAACTTCACTAGCGCAACACTTGAATAGTGGCCACTCAACAATTGTTCTCCTCCAAAGCAGGGCCATATGTTCAGATCACTTCCCCAGATTCATTCCTTTTGATCGCATTACTTATTTTTTGTTAGTTCAAAGTTAATAATAGAGTGCTATGTCACTTAGGCATTAATTGTAATATTTTTGTAAATTTTGTTTAAATACTTCATTTTGTCGAAGTATTCAGGGTTGAACATATTGTAGCGACTACAACCATCCTCCAAAATTTTTCCTTAGCCCGTTTTGGAGCCTCCCTGCCAACCATACACAACACTTTGTCTTTCTTCGTCAAGTACACAAAATTCAGTGTTTTTCATGCACAAAGGCATCTTGTCAATCACAATTTGATCCTTTCCCTTCATGAGTTGTTCACCCGGTATTGGTCTAGCTATAGGCTGAGCAGCTTCCCCTAGAAAATTGCGCATTTCTAGAGGGAAACCGACCTTCCCTCCAGAAATTGTGAAATCCTCTCTGGAAGCCTGTTGGGCTCCAAGATTGTACAATCCTGCTAGTCGACACTCCCAGCAGGATTTGCGCAAATTTCCCTAGTAGGGTTGCCCAGCCCAGGATTTGTGCAAATCTGGACAGCAGTCAATTGCTCTACTGAGAAATTGCACAATCCTCCTCAGCAGTCAGCATAGCTCCCAACCATGAATGCACATTTTTCTCAAGCAGTTGAGCAGCTACATGCATGAGTAGTCTGGTTGACCAGTTCCACCTAGGACCGAGGAAACTTGACTTGCATGCATGCATGACTGGTTCTTCTCATAATAGCAAAAGGTAACATGAAAAATGCATCCCATGATTTAGGGAGCTATTTTTAGCAGTGGGAGTTACATGCAAAGTTGTTTTAGAAGTTTCCCTCCAAGTGTCGCTTTTTCCTATATTTGTGGCATGCGCGTCATGAGAAAACACTTATTTCTTCAAAACACCAAAGCTCATTATTTCACATCAATATTGGAGCTCTGAAATCCCACAATACATCCAAGACTCTTTGACACATCTGACTCATCTATTCATGGGTAAGTGGCTTCAACTTGTTTTTTTCAACATTTCTGTCGCTTTTTGTGTATTTGCTTGTATGAGTGCTCTTTACTTGATTTATTTGAACGATTTCTATCGTTTACATGTATACTAGCTTGTCCTAGCTCTGTTTCAGTTTTCGTGGCTATCTCACTACTGTCGCATGCATGAAACTATTTTGCACAAATGTTCGCCCAACCGACGAACTACTTCACCCACATGCATGCTGACATGTTTGTTGATTCTTTCATTCATGTTTTGCATGCATTTTAAATCACTTGTGCTTTCACTTAGTGTCACCATGCATTCACTGTCTTATTTGCTTTCAGTTGTCAGTTGGCGAGTTAGGCCAACCTTGGTTCAGACTCTACCTCACTGAGACTGCTATACACAACTCGGGGAAGGAAGTCTTTGCCTTCCTCTCTAGAAATGCACATTTTTTTCTAGCACTGACCTTCAAGACTATTTTGCGCATTTCTAGAGGAGAGTGATTGCTGGCCGAAGAAATTGTGAAAATTTGTCCTTGGTCCTTGGTCCTTCCTAGTTGGAATTGCGCATTGCACAATCCCAACAACTAGCATGGATTGCACATTGCGCAGATCCAGTAGCCAATCTTTCCTCCCAGACAACCTAGACTACCTTTTGCACATTTTTGGCAGCTAGTCACCTAGCCTCCCAAAAAAAATTGCGCAATCTTGCTCATCAGTTTCCTAGGTATGTGTTGTGTCATTCCCCAAAATTTTCTTTGTTTTCGACTGACAGATTTCTTGCCATGGGTGTTTCCATATCTCTAGGTATTGCAGGTGTTCATATGCCTCTCAAAAATGCTGGTGCAATGGTTTCCAAGAGGGCAGAGTCAAAGACACCGTTCATAGCACACCTGGAGATGGAGTCGGTCAAATGTCTATGAGCTTGCCTACTCACGAAGATATCAAGTTGTTTGTAGATAAGAACATCAAGATATCAAAACAAGTAGCATCATGAATAGCAGCTGGCGACAACATACCAAACACAACGAATATAGTGAACACAGGGAATGCAGTGAACGCAACGAATGCATCGAATGAAATGAGTGCAAGAGGAAGTTTGTTGAAAACACAAAGGCGAAACAAAGTTGCAAGATCAATCAGATCCACTGATAATGAAAGCAACTTTGGAGACTCATGTTATGAGGTGACGGTGCGACATGAAGATCACGCAAAGATAGAGAATGGAGCAAAGGAGTTGCATGTGCTGAAGTAGCAACTCAGGACAAACATGAAGATGCACAAACAAACGAATGAGTTTCAGTAGGAACAAGAACAATAGTGGGCGCAACATGCACTCATGGATGAAACTGTGCCCGCACAAGTTGAATATCCATCCCGACAATTGACACGAAGTAGACATGGTGAGCAATGGTGTTGATCGCTTGTAAGGGATTCAGTAGCATGCATGTCATTGCGCACACACATGCAATCCAACTCATTCAACACACTCACCAAGGCGGAGACAAGAAGCAAGTCGAACTAGAGCTGAACATGTACTTCGGCAAGTTGATGTGCATGACCACCAACACACACTTGAAGATCAGCATGGACACTATGAATCAGTGCGTTTCTAGTTCAGATGCACCCAAGAAGACCATGCGCTTGTTAGCAGACGAGTTGGATGAAGGAGCCGAACTAATGCACTGGTTGCAACGAAGGAAAGAGTTTGCTTCAGCAAGATGTCACCATGAGGTGCATGCACACCATCACATATGACCAAGCTTGGCATAAAATCACCACCTTCACCATCACAATCATGCCAAAAAGTTGGCCTCATCACAATGGACCAAGTGTTAGTGATGTCTTGCATGGCTTTCTCAAGCCATGTTGTCTCACATGAGTACATGTGCATTTTAATGTAACATCATGTCAAGTGTAATTCAAGTGTCAATAGTTGGATGTAACAATCATAGAGTAGGTGAAGAGTCATGAGGGTAGATGAATTGTCAGAAAGAGGAATGTCTAGGGTCACCCCACCCTTTGCTATAAATAGTCCCTCATAACTCATTGTATAGGCTTTCAGTCAGTCAATC
This sequence comes from Pinus taeda, assembly GCA_000404065.3. NCBI lineage: Eukaryota > Viridiplantae > Streptophyta > Pinopsida > Pinales > Pinaceae > Pinus > Pinus taeda. The sequence goes on from APFE030167898.1 coordinate 84,329, forward strand.
TTCTGATAAGACTATCTTGGAAAGATCTTGGGCAATATTGTAGCACGCCTTGGCTTCTTCACTACACGAATCTAGTTCATCTCTTTGGAGGAGTAGGCGGATGTGGATGTAACGTTTCACTATTGGGGCTAGCAAGTTTACATGGATGTATTGTATGATTGGAACATACACTTCTTTATATAATAAGAGCCAACACATTTTCATGCATATGCTATTATTGTAGTTGGACTGCTCCGGTTGGTTTAATGATGTATATTGTTTAACTTACATATTTGTGTATGAAATGCTTCATATGCAATTATATGTATCTTGTTGTAGATGTGTTATTGGTTTAACCATCACTTTGGATTGTCAATTGATCTTCTTTATAGCTTGTGATGCATCTTTGCTCATGTGTTCTCTTCCCATTTGAGTATTGATACAGGTTGTCAAGGGGGGCACTCATTCCAACCCCCTTGTGTTAGAACCTCTCATTCACCTTCCTTGACTCACTGCAACGGTCACACCCTTTCTACTGACAAAGTTATCTTACTTGCCTCTGTGTGACATTGCAGTCAAGGCATTGCCTTATGAACCACTACTGGAACTCCTACACCAAATAGTCTGAGGTCTAATTGGGACTTCTTACCAGGGAGATCCCCTTGACATGTTGGTAGTTTTCCAACATTGTCAACATTCTGCCGCTAGAAGGAGGGCCAGATGAAAATATCTGTCTTATCATCCAGTTTTGAACCTTTGCATACCTTTCATGGATTCTTTCCTATCCTGAGTACTTACATGGTTTTCTTTCCATGCTTCATGAGGAAGATGGGTGTTTTGATGAACAGGCCAACTTGCTGCTTGCATACACACTTCACGAATATCCATTTCGTTGGTTGCTCAGCCTACCGCTAACAGTGTGCACTCATTTGAGCACTTATGTGGTCTTATTGAAGACACGTTCTATCATTTTGATCTAGACTATCCTGACCAGAAAATTTTACAGCAATGGAGGGCTCTGCATGAATCGGTTATTGATTTTTGGCAGTGCTTTCGTGAATTGAAATTTCAAGCTCAGAGGAGCCAGATGAAATTTGCTTATCTTTGGGACCAGTTCGAGTACTGTCTTAAGAAATATTCCTGTCCCAAGAAAAAGTTTGAAATCAAGCCTCGCTTAACATTCTTTACTAATGGAGATGCGCAATCTCATGTGGATGCAGACATTGTCTCCACTGACTATCCACCTCCCTCTCATTCAACAACTCCACCACTACCCAGTGATGTTGAGGATCATGTTCACACACATGTTCATCTTTCACATTCTCCAACATCACTTCACTCATTTTTGTGCAGATTTGTTTGTGAGTCCTTCGAGTTCTCATATGCTTTCTTTTCTACGACCTTCGTCTTCGCACTCAGGTGTTCCTCCGGATGATGGTGTCTTGTGTTTGTCCATTCCAAACTCTTCACTTGTTGTGAATGAGGAACAACCCATTGACGGAGTTGGTGTTGCACAACCAACATGCATTTTCATTCATGAAGAGCATGAGTGGGAGCTTGAGCATCAACAATCGGCTAAGGATGACTCCCTTCTATCCAAGCCCCCTCCGTTCTTTCCTAACATCTTTGATGAACCTACCATCCATGATTTCACATGTGTGTCTTCATCTAGGGATGTACCAATTGTTGATCACTCACAGGACTCACCAAATCTTGGTCCATCATTCGACAATGGAGAGGATAATCTATTCATTGAAAATCCACTTGATCTTTCATCTGTCTTTTATGGAAACACAGAGGATGAGTTCGTTCACTTTTCATCTACCCCTCTGTTTGATTCATCTGATCATGAGGATGCTGATGAAACCATTGATTTTTTTGATCGTGGCGGTCGTGATCCATTTGCTTCCATATTTGATCATGATCATGACTCTATCACAGTTGATCTTTCGAAGCCACTGGCTTATGATGATCTACCTGATTATGAAGTTGAAACACCCAAGAACATTCAGGCACTTCAACTCGAGCTGATGGTTATGTGAGGCCCTCGTTCTCTTGGGGTTAGTCTCACTTCTGATCAGGAAATTAATCAATCACCCAAGGATCCTCATCACTCATCTATATACATTGAAGATCCATCTCACCCACACATCACATTTCCTCCACTCGAACTGCATGATCCCATCACTCATGCATTGGAGGAATCCTACATTGCAAGCACACATGTATGATGTAAGTTATCTTTGTTTCTTTCGTTTGCTTGCATGTCTCAGTCAAGAGTGTGCTTATGCTTCAAAGTTGTATGCAATGACCCACAGCACTATGATAAGTCCACAGACTTCTTTTCATGCACTTGCACTCACTTATGTCTTATGGGCACTATCAGACACTAAGTGTGGTTGTCTTCATTGTTATATCTTTCTTGTTTGCTGGTTCACACAACTGGGTTGCTTGTGGACCAAGCATTCACCAACATGGGTCAATCAATGCATTGGTGGCTGCATTGTAAATATCACTTCATGTGATCAGGCTCATGCACCGTTAGTGTAGGAGTAGGAGTAGTGTTTTCTTTCAATCAGTTTGCTTGCATGCTTGTTTGCTTATTCGCTTTGTTTGCTTGTTTCTCTGCTTGCTTGTTTGCTTACTTTCTTTTCTTTCACTTTTACTTGTGCTTTTGCTTTGCTTTGATGTTTGTTAGTTCGTTTGTTCGTTCATAGGTTAGTTTTGCTTGAAACCATGTATGAATTTTGAAACGAGTTGGGTGAAATACAAGAGGGCTTGTATAGCTATCACTACTTGGTTATCTGTCATCTTGCCTCTGTATGAAGAACTTGTTATTTTCAGTCCACGATACATCGAAGGAAAATACATACTGTTCAAAGTGAACCTTGGTGAAAACACAATGCTTGCATGCTAATTAGAGTCACCTTCTCTAGTCGGTTGTTTTTGGGTTAACCTTGTCATCTCAGTCAAGTAGAGCAAGGTGAGACGGAAAACATTAACATGCACACCAAAGATATAATAAACTACTTCTCTACTGGAACAACCTCTTCTTCTCTCAATAAGTTGGGATCCCTCTTCCACCTCTGAAATGAATAAGTGTTATGCACAGTTAAAAAAAACGAAAAATGAAAAAAATCAAAAGTTCAAAAATTGAAAAAAAAAGGTGAAAGAAGAGAAAGGCTTCCCGTGTAAGGAGGTGATGCAAGTAACTCCACCGGGGTACTGACTAGGCTCGTTGGTAGTGGAGCCATGCTTGTGTTCCTATGTGACTCCACCAGAGTACTATCCAGGCTTGCTGGTAGTGGAGCAACACCAAAGATGAAACTAAGACTCTAACGACTATACCGCTTGTGCACCTATATACCCCTCAACCCTAATAAAAAAAATTGTGTTGCCTTGCCTTGGAATATGTGTCAATCGACCAAGAGTTTGGTAGATACTACATCTTAAAATCAAGCCAGTGTGAAACCAATATGAGTTGAGAACTGAACAATACTTCCGGAGGTGTTAGACTTTCTTTTCACGAACAAGGTCCATTTAAAGAGCTGGAGTTCTACCAATGTGTCGCCAAGTGTTGTAGCGGCTATAAACATCCTCCAAAATTTTTCCTTAACCCATTTTGGAGCCTCCCTACCAACCTTACACAACACTTTGTCTCACTTTGTCAGGTACACAAGCTTTAGTGTTTTTCATGCACAAAGGCAGCTTGTCGATCACAATTTGATCCTTTCCCTTCATGGCCTATTCACTGGACTTGGTCCAGTTGCAGGTTGAGAAACTTCCCCTAGAAAATTGTGCATTTCTGGAGGGAAACCAACCTTACCTCCAAAAATTACGCAATCCTCTCTGGCATCCTGCTGGGCTCTAGGATTGTGCAATCTTGCCAGTTAGCACTCCCAACAGGATTTGTGCAAATCTCCCCAGTAGGGTTGCCCAACCCAGGATTTGCACAAATCTGGGCAGTAGTCCATTTCTCTGCCCATAAATTGCACAATCCTCCTAGGCAGTCAACACAGCTCCCAGGTAGGAATGCACATCTTTCTCAAGCAGTTGAGTAGTTGCATGCATGAGTAGTCCGGTTGACCAACCACCAAGGACCGAGGAAACTTGACTTGCATGCATGCATGACTGGTTCTTCCTGGAATAACAAAAGACAACATTAAAAAGTGATCCCATGATTTAGGGAGCTATTTTTAGCAGTCGGGCATTACATGCAAAGTTGTTTTAGAAGTTTCGCTCCAAGTGTTACTTTTTCCTAGATTTGTGGCATGCGCGTCATGAGACCAAACTTATTTATTCGATGCATCAAAGCTCATTGTTTCACATCGATCTTGGAGCTCTGACATCCCACAGCACATCCAAGACTCTTCAACACATCCAGCTCAACTATTGACGGGTAAGTGGCTTCAAATTTTCTTTTTCAGCATTTATGTCTCTTTTTGTGTATTTGCTTATATGAGTGTTGTTTGCTTGATTTCTTTTGAACGCTTGCTATCTTTTACATGTATACTAGTTTGTCCTAGCTCTTTTTTAGTTTTCATCGCTATCTCATTGTTGTCACATGCATGAAACTATTTTGCACGAATGTTTTCCCAACTGACGTACTGCTTCACCCACATGCATGTTGATCTATTTGTTGAATCTTTCATTCATGTTTTACATGCAATTTCAATCACTTCTACTTTCACTTAGTGTTGCCATGCATTTACTATCTTATTTGCTTTCAGTTTCCCATCGGTGAGTCGGGCCAACCTTGGCCTGGACTCTACCTCATTGAGACTGCTTTGCGCAATTTGGGGAAGGAAGGCTCTGCCTTCCTCTCCAACAATTCACATTTTTTCCTCTAGGACTATTTTGCATGTTTTTGGAGGACAGTGACTGCTGGCCTAGGAAATTGCGCAAATCCATCCCTAGGCCGGTAGTCCTTCCTAGCTGGAATTGCGCATTACGCAATCCCAACAGTCAACATCTAGCCTGGATTGCGCATTGTGCAAATCTAGCAGCTAGCCCTACCTCCTAGATAGGCCAAACTTCCTTTTGCACAGTTTTGGCAGCTAGTCACCCAATCTCCTAGAATAAATTGCGCAATCTTGCTCATTATTTTCCCAGGTATGTGTTGTGTCATTCCCCAGATTTTGCTTTGTTTTCGACTGACAGATTGCTTGCCATGAGTGTTGCCATATCTCCAGGTATTGCAGGTGTTCATTTGCCTCTTAGTAGTGTAGGTACAATGGTTTCCAAGAGGGCAGAGTCGAAGACACCGTTAAGAGCACACCCAAAGATCCAGTCAATCAAATGTCTATGAGATTGCCTACTCAAAAAGATATCAAGTTGTTCGTAGGCAAGAAAATAAAGATATCACAGCAAGTAGCATCATGAACAACAGCTAAAGGAAACATACCAAACATAGAGAATACAACGAACACAATGAATGCAACGAATATAACAATGCAGTGAACACAGTGAATGCGGTGAACATAGTGAATGCAATGAGTGCAAGAGGAAGGTTGTTGACAACATAGAGGCGTAACAAAGTTGCAAGATCAAGCAGATCCATTGATAATGAAAACAACTTTGGAGACTCAGGCTATGAGGTGACGGCACAACATGAAGATCGCGCAAAGACAAAGAATGGAACAAAGAAGGAGTTGCATGTGCTGAAGTAGAAACTCAGGAAGAAAATGAAGCTGCACAGACTTACGAATGAGTTGCAGCAGGAATAGGAACATTAGTGGGCACAACATGCACTGACGAATGAAACTACGCCCGTATAATTTAAAGATCCATCCTAGCAACTGACACGAAGCAGACATGGTGAGAAGTGTTGTTGATTGCATGCAATGGATTCAACAACATGCATGTCATTGTGCACATGCATGAAATCCAACCCATTCCTCACACTCACCAAGGCGGAGACAAGAAGCAAGTCCAACTGGAGCTGGATATGTACTTCAGCAAGTTGATGCACATGACCACCAACACTCGATTGAATATTAGCACAGACACTATGCATCAATGTGTTTCCGATTCAGCCACACCCAAGAAGACCATGCACATGTTAGCAAATGAGTTGGATGAAGGAGCCGAACCAATGCACTAGTTGCAACGATAGCAAGAGTTTGCTTCAGCAAGATGTCACCATGAGGTGCATGCACACCATCATGGACGACCAAGCATGGCATTAGCTCACCACCTTCACCATCACAAGCATGCCAAAGAGCGGGTCTCAACACAATGGACCAAGTGTTAGTGATGTCTTGCATGGCTTGCTCAAGCCATGTTGTCTCACATGAGTACATGTGCATTGTAATGTAACGTCATGTCAAGTGTAAGTCAAGTGTCAATAGTTGGATGTAACAATCATAGAGTAGATGAAGAGTCATGAAGGTAGATGAACTATCACAAAGAGGAATGTTAAGGGTCACCCCACTCTTTGCTATAAATAGTCCCTCATAACTCATTGTATAGGCTTTTGGTCAGCTAAGATTCTGATAAGACTATCTTGGAAAGAGCTTGGACAATATTGTAACATGCCTTGGCTTCTCCACTGCACAAAGCTAGTTCATCTCTTTGGAGGAGTATGTGGATGTGGCTATAACGTTTCACTGTTGGGGCTAGCAAGTTTACATGTATGTATTGTATGATTGGAACTTACACTTCTTTAGATAATAAGAGCCAACACATTTTCATGCATATCTTGTTATTGTAGTTGGACTGCTCCGGTTGCTCTAATGATGTATGTTGTTTAACTTACATAGTTGTGTATGAACTGCTTCATATGAAATTATATGAATCTTGTTGTAGATGTGCTATTGGTTTAACCATCACTTTGGATTTTCAACTGATATGCTTTCCAGCTTGTGATGCATCTTCGCTCGTGTGTTCCCTTCCTAGCTAGGTACTTATACATGTTGTCAAGGGGTGCACTCATCACAACCCCCTTGTGTTAAAACCTCTCATTCACCCTCATTGACTCACTGTAGTGGTCACACCCTTGCCACTGACAGAGTTATCTTACTTGCCTCTGTGCGACATTGCGGTCAAGGCATTACCTTACGACCCACTGCTGGGACTCCTACACCAAACGGTCTGAGGTTTAATTGGGACTTCTTACTGAGGATATCCCCTTGACATGTTGGCGGGTTCATCACCGTAAAAAAAACCATTGAACAATTTATCACGCAGATTTGTACTAAGCTAGAGCATTTTTGAGATTATAAAAGATTCTGGATTTTTCTCATATGGTCTATCTCTCAGTGAGTTGTATTTAATCTTGTTTATTCATTATGTATTCTTCACATAAATCATGTCTTTTGTAGTTATCCGATTTAAAATTTAATTGAATTTCAGTTTCATTTTGGATACTCTGTGAAGTTGTAATTTAAATAAAAGATAAATTTACAGAACTGTTTGTTATTGTAAATTCCTCTTTGAGAATAAATTGCACTAGATCTTTGTGATAGTCTGTTTATATTTTGTTGATTAAGAAAACATTGTTTTCTTAATTTCTGCTTATAAATGGTTAAATACTCAGTTTGAATATTAAACCAGTTATACTTTTCCATATTCTACTGATCCATCCCACTAAAATAAAAATAACCATGTGTAGTTAAAGAACAACCTTTTATTTTATTAAGAATCTGTCTAAGTTTAAATCACCTATTTATAAACAGTTCACTGGTCATCCAATCATTTAAAACAACAAAACATTATAGATTCTTTGGCATAACTAATTGACCTTAGGTTATCTCAAAGGACAACAGGTTCTTCAACGTCTTCTTGCTCAGGGCTCGTAGTCTATGCAACTGAACTTAGTCCCCTCCTTCTTCTTCACTGACACCACTAAAGAAGCAAAGGGACTATAACTTGGCCTGATATAGCCTAATGTTAGTAGATCTTGTATGGCCCACTCAATATTATCCTAGTAAGCCTTAGGATGTCAATAGGGAGTAGTGATGATAGCGCTGGCCCCCTCCTCCAGGTCAATTTTGTCCTCAAAGCCCATGTCTGGGGGACGTCTAGGTGGAATGTCTCCAAAAACCCCCATGGTGGCTCTCTAACAATGTTAGATTATTTGGGTGTGGTTGTTGGTCCTTAGCCCTATCTCTGAAATCTTGAGTTCCACTACCCTGCATGTTATATCCCCATGACACAAATCTTCCTCCATCCTATTGATTGACATTTCCTTTGGAGGATAACACGACATGCCTCTCAACACAACCAACTTCCCATCAGGCCCCATAAACTCCTTCTCCAATTCCTTGTAATCTATAGTGACGCACCCAAGAGAGTACAACCACTCCACACCCATCACCACATTGGTGTCTAACACATTCACTATAAAAAATTGATTGGTGACTACATAATTCCCCATAATCAAGGTCAATTTGTAGACATATTACATACATTGTATGGTCTAGTTCGTCGATGCCAATACTGAAAATACCTCAAAGCACTATGTGGGTAGCCCTCTCTGCTCTACCATCTACGCATCAATGAAATTGTGGGTGGTCCCACTATCTTCCAACAGAGACACACACTTCCCCTAAATAGTTCCCCGTATCTGCAATTCCAAATATCTCGGAACCCCCATGAGTGAAGCAATGACACTACTAATGGGGACTGTAAAATTTGTTTCTCCTCCTGTGCCTTGAGGCTCATCATCTCCTCTAATTTCCTCACGCCATATCTCCTCCTCTGGCTTGATATTTTAAAATACCTCTATATAATGGGTCTTTCCCCTAGTACATTTGTTTCCCAAGGACCATGGCTCTTGGCAGGTGAAGTAGAGCTTCCTCCTTCAAAGATCCCCCCTGGTCTCATCATCAAGCTACCCTCATCCTGCCAAATCCCCTCTATGGAGGCCTAGTGTCCTACCCCTCTGAGGAAAGGTGGGGTTGGAAGGTGTTTGTGCTCTAGTCTTAGGGATTGCATCAAGCATGTCCCTAGTCCAGCTAATAGTGTCGTACAGAGATACGAGCCTATAAGCCCTCACCCATCCATGTAAGGCGTCCCACAACCCTTCAAAAAATAACATGATCAACCTCACCTCCTAGATGCCAGACTCCCATCACAATCAATCTTTGGAACATTTCCATGTATGCCTCAACACTTCCTGTTTGAATTAGATTTACTAATTCCCAAAAGTGCAACTCTGGGTCCTTCCAGCTAGATCTCTCTATAAACTTCCTTGAGAACTCTTTGTAAGATGTGATGGTGGAATGCCCTAGTGCAACAAACTCATGGTACCACCACTCTTGTACATCTCCATCCAAGTGTAAGATGTCAAAACTAATCACATTGTCTCTCGCATGGGGTTTAGTAGGAGGTAAGTGTCCAATTTTTGTATGCACGCCATGGCCGAACTCCTAGCTGAATCATCAAAGTTGGGAAGTGTGATCTTCCCCACCAACTTCTGTGTATCTTGGTTTTGCTGGCCCCCTCTATATAATGTCTTGTTTCTGAATCTTTGCTTCTCCTTCAGGTGACAAAAATCCCCAAACAATAGAGCCTCCAGATCCTGGGATCCAACGCATCATACTCATCGATCCCGTATCAGAAATATCTCAACAAAATTGCAAAGGTATTTGACTCTCTCTCCCTCTTAGGTTCATCTAGAAATTGAGGCATGGTAGTGCAGATAGAGTGGCCATATACATGGGTGTTGTTCTGCTCGTTTATGCATACATGTGCATGGCTTCCTTATCCTATTTGGGAACCACCTTCCCTATTGTTGGATTGACCTTGCAGGTTCTAAAAATTCACCCCCATTAACTATTAGAATGTCCATCGTGAATATATTCCAACTTTCCAACTCCTCTAGATTCAACCCCTTTCCACCATGCTCAGGATTCTCTTAGTTCTCCATGTGCTCTTCAAACCTTCATGCTCCCTAGGTTTCTCTAGCTCTGTATATGAGAAAGGGTCAGGACCCAATCCTCTACCTCAACCTACTTTGCCTCGACCTCTGCCTATGTGAAATAATATTCCATCGTATTTGGGTGACATCACCTACTCTTGTGCCCACAACTGGCCAAGAACATGCTCTGATACCACTGTAATATTCCTACTAGGAAATTAACAATAAATATAGAGTTATGAAATAGGAACAACAATGAAGAAAATAAAATTCAAACACCAACATCAGAACACCAACAAAAATGAGCATAATAGCTAAGCCATTTTTATTAAAATTTGAGAATATGGTACACATAAGTGAGAACAATGGAACTTGGGCTTGCTTATGAAAGCTCTACAAAACCCAAGTGGAAACTTGTTGACCCAAGTGCTGGAAATGGACCAAATTGGTAGTATGCACCGCCCATATATTTTGCTACTGGTTTGTTGATTGAACAAGGATTTCTACCTGAAATACGACTAAGAAAATTCTACAAAATTAACCCTAGAATCCTCTCACAGAACCCACAAAAACCGAGTAATTATTTGGGTTGGTTCTAGCTAATCCAAAATCCCCCAAGCATGTGAATTGCCCTAACTAGCTGGTTGTGCACACTATATAAAATTCTATGCTATTGTAAGCCAAAATCCACCACTAAAATGCCTCTAAAACCCTTCCAAAATCTCCACCGACAACACCTTTATTCCTTCATTTCATGACCCCTCTTGTGATAGGATTCCCTCTACCCCTGCACAAGATTTCCATAGTTAGATCTGCAAACGATGAAATAAGAGAAATGAAACCCATCAAATGTGCTCAATTCCTGCCTCGGAAGATGCTACCAAAACTCTGGCCTCAAGATGGGAAATCTCTCTGCAAATTCTTGGATCCTCCAACCCACTCTAGCTATTGCAATTTATGGTCCATGAAATGCCTCTATTCCCACAAAGTTCGTAGAACTAGTTAATCTCCTACAATAAAGCTCAATGGAAGCCTTGAATTGGACTCCCAAAATTTCTCACTAGGGAGACACTTGAAGTTCTCCGAAATGAGGGTAGAATTCCGCTTCGAACTCCTATGCTAAGCAACAATCCAACTCATGTGCTAAAAAACTCCAATAGAGGTCAATATACTTAAGTTTGATAGAAATTGATGCAAAATAGGCCTCCATGTCTTATTTGTAGTTGTTGGCCCTCTCTCCCCCTTGGTTGTCCCCATCTTCCATTAACTCACACCCCCTTTTTCCCTCTTTTCCTCCATAAGTGAGAATTGTATCTTGGAGATCAAATTGCCTCCTTTAGTGGCCCCCACATTCCACTAAGGCTGCAATTTGTCCTTTTTCTCCTAAGTCCCAATGCAAAAGATGTCTCCAATGTGAAAAATGTCAAAATTTTGCTATGCCCAAGCAATTTAGGAAATTGGGAACATCACAATTGTCTTTATTGTTGTGCATTGTTGAATGGTGTTGATGACTGGTTATGTTTATCTGATTCTAACAATAATTAATGCTTTGTGAAACTAAAATTAACTAATTTAAGAGAAATATTGGTTCACCCCCTTCTATATATTTCCAACATATGTGTGCTAGCAAGGTCTTAGTTAATGGGTGTTGTAGATTTCACCCTATTCCTTTTAATGGAAATTTAGGTTGGGATTTTTCAACAATGTCATGAAGAATGGAACCATCACTTGCCTTTCTCCTTGAATCACTTTTTGGTGCAAGTGATCTTGGTGGATATCAGTCGCCACCCACCTCTTTCACTGAATCAACAATTATTTATCTCCCTAGAATTTTTTTCCTGGCTTTTTTTGTCTCAAACTTCCAAGGCATTTTGATGCCCTAAGTGATTGTTTTGGAAATTAAGCCGGCTAGGGGTTGTGTTGGCATTCACTTCCCCCAAACAAAAGTTGTAGTCCTTTGAGAGTTCTTTCCAAAGAATTAATGTGCTCCCCAAATGGAAATTGGATGCATCGAATAATCACTTTTCAAGTTAAATAATCTAGGAGACTGAGACATGGATTAATTAAATCAAATATCTATTTTTGGAGATTACATTTGACATCTACAAAATTTGGCTATTGGGAATATTTCTAGAGGTACACTAGCTATTGAAATTAAGAGCGTATGGGATTAGAGAAATTGCTTGAGAAATGGATAGAGCAATGAACTATAGCATGAAAATAAAGTATATTTAGAGACATTTGATTTCATACCATGTTTTAGGTGAGTGTTATATCTAATAATAACATCTAATAGATAACTTGTTAACATTAATATGATTAACATGATGAAATTATTAAAAGTATGGCAAAAGGGCTCCAAGGTAGCTTATAGTTTATAGGTAATTATTATCTTTAGTGTGAGGGTGAGTGAGAGTGAGGGAGTATTCACTCTGGAATTGATGACATTTATGTGCATATCATCCATGTGAATATGGGAGAATATTGGGCATTAATCCTTTTCTAAAGATGCCCATGACCAACCAATTTACCTTTCTAAGTGCATTGATTTAAGAAATGATAAAAGGAACTATATAAAATCTAAAAACCTAAAATGAAGCATGTGTCACTAATGTTGAAGATATATAATGGATAAAATTGATAGTGCATTGATTTTAGTATTTGTACAATGGATACCAACATTGATTTTAGTGTTTTTACATTGAACAAAGTTATTTTCTACACTGTTCTTACTATAGTGCATTGATTTATGTATTTGTACAATGGATAAAATCAATTTTAGTGTTTTGTGCATTGATTTCATTAAATTACATAGATTTTAGTGTTCATGAAATCACAAATTTACAATTAAGTTGTTTGTTGCATTGTTATTATTATAATACAAAGATTTTAGTGTTTTGTGTAGTCACAAGGGTTTATGTTGAAGAAATACAATTTTAATATTGGAAAGAACAAGACATAGTGTATGCAATTTATTGCTATATCTCAAGTTAAAAGTTTGAATGGTTTTTGTTTCGAACCTCTCTTATCTTATGATGGATACGAATAGACAAGAAATCTAGCAAGTATGGCTATACAATAGCTGAAGAAGATACATTGAGTAGATTGATGCATAATCTATTTATCATAATTATATGCATCTTATTACTTTCTTATTATTCACCTTCTTCATTATTGAACAATATTATTCTGTTACCGCACACCTTATTCATAGTATAATGATTAAAGTGACCTTTATGATAGTACTCTCCAAGTTATAGATGATACTTAGTAAATTTCAAAAGACTAAATTTATCTATAAAATATACATATATATATATATATGATGATCACCTAAAATTTTGACATGGTACCCACGATGAGAACCAACGTAAATCCATCATAATTCCAAATCTATAAAGATAGAAAGACATCAAAACCCTGAAATGCAAAACTTTCCTCAAATTTCATGCCATTACAAAATATACACTTCAAAAAGTTTGATCTCTATGAAATCTAAAATAATATTAAATGAAAAGAAATAATAAATAAATTTATCATATTTTTATATTTTAAAATATATTCACATTTAACAAAAATATTATACTTGAAAATTATAAAAAAATTAATATCTCACACACATTAATAATAATATTTATTCTTTTTATGTCATTGAAGACAACTTACTTGGAAGAGATGTTGTAATGTCTTGTCATATTAAAATTAAAAATTAATTTAAAAATTAAATTAAAATCAAAATTGTAATTATAACCAGCCTAGATCCATCTTAACCCTGGATCTACCTAGCATTCATAGGAATCAAATCTTATAACCTGGAGCTCAAAAACCACTTGTAGCTTGACCAAGTCAAGATTACCTTAACTAATGACGTAGAATTTTTATTTTAACATAGGGTTATTTTTATTTTATTTTATTTTGATAGAGTGAAAATGTTGACAGGACAACACATTAAGTGCCTATCAGCCCAATTAATAATTAAACGAGTCTAAATCCATCTTCATTCTAGATCTACCAAGCCCTGGAAGGATCAAATATCTACCAAATCTGGAGAGATCAAATCTCTAAATGTACAAATCTCTTTTAGGATGGAAAGAAATTTGATCCCGCTTAATAAATCAAAAACTAAAATAAAACTAATCTAATTAATTAGTAATTAAATATAATTATAATTATTAATTTTATTATTTAATTATAATTTTATATTTATATAATTTCACCAATAAAAATATTTACAAACAACTATATATATATAATTTAATTTATAATAATTTCAAACCACACATTCCTGCATAGATTCAAATCCTCCTTTTTAATAAAATTGTGAAACCTTAAATACAATATCAACGATATCACCATAAAAATGTATACATGACATTGTATATTTTATTAGTACAAAAATATCCCCCAACTCGGAGGTGGTGTGAAGCAACTAACCTCTAAGCATAATGGTATTTGAATTCAGAGTAAAGTTAGTGGAGATAAATTTGTATTTTTTATTTTTAAATGCGAGAAAACTTATTATAATCTAACTGTTAAATTAATAATAATCTGTAAAATTACTTTATAATTTTACTTTTTATCATAAGTTTTTGGGCAAATATTTATATTTTTTAATATTTATTAAAAAATTATAAATATTTATATTTTTTTCATTTTCAATTTTAATTTTAATTTTTTTAGTAAATATTTCTATTATTTTAATATTTATTATTAAAAAAATTATAAATATTTAATTTTTTTAAAATATTTATATTATTTTATATTTATTAAAAAAATTATAAATATTTATATTTTTTTTGGAGAGAGTGATAATATATTTTCCGTTATCTAAGATTTCATTTCATGAGTATTTTTATTTTATTTATTCCATTTTAAAGTTTATGCTCTTTACTATTTTTATATAAAATTTAAGGAAACCATTCATCATACACAATATTGTTTTAAAGTCATTGCTTATTAATACTACTAAACCTACAACAACCTATATTATCAAAGAATTTCTTCAAAACATGTATTATCACAAAATATCTTCAAAAAGTCATATTGTCTCTAGACTTCATCTACACAACACCAAAATTATAGTTTCAAGAAACTTTATACAAGAGTTCCAAAAATGGAATCACAAGACTAGTTACTTTATACACCACAAAAAACGTACATTCTTTACAAAACTTATAATTTAAAACATACTAAATAAATGTATTCTATCATTATTTGCTAGAACAATACTATGTTATTCTTCGTAAAAGATGTAACCTATTTCCAAACATAGATCTCTTTTACCTATGTGTTCAATTCCCTATTTATGTATTGGAAAGAAAGATACTGGAACTTGTCCCTTAAATCCAAAATTCTATCCTTCTAGTACTCCAAATTCAACACCTATAAATAAGAAATTCCTATCAACCAATCTATTACACGTTTATGATCTCCACATAATCTTTTTGTAAGAAGCAAAGAAAAGTAGAGCCCAACAAGCAATGACTTCAACTTTTGCATTTGCATCGTATCCAACACCCAACCAAACATAATATGTAAGATTCCTTGTTAATATGATATGTACACCCATCCACATAAACCTTCTTAAGAAACTCCATCAATAAAACCAACTAGAAATAACAATGAAATAGTAGGAAATCTAACCATTATGAAGCTTTTAATTTTGGGTTTCTTATTAAATTCCTTGAAATAAATCACAACCCTAGGAAACACCAGCTCATAATTGAAATATTGATTTCAAATATAGCTTTATTTCTTATTCTCCAAAGTCCCCTTGCTATTAAAATAGAAAGAGTCTTATGGTTTCTCATATGATAAACCAAGAAACTCAAACAATTATCAAGGAAGAGAAAGACAGAAACACCTGCAAACATAAAACTTGGAGGAGAAAGGACCATGCTTCTTTTGCAAAAATCTATGTATAAATAGATGATCCATAGATTCTAATTCTACTTTGCAAATACTATACAGGTTAGGACCTAAAACCCCATTTTTTGTAAATTATCCTGAGTATATAGTTTTCAAGAAGACAACAAAAATATCTTAATTTTTGGGGTATATTCCTCATCCATAATTTCTTGTGCCACCATAAACCTTTGTGCTCCACATATGAGAAAGGAAGTGATTCATATTCTTGCGAGTCATGGGATGCCTACATGATCTTTTCCCACAACTATGATCCTTGCACCAAGTAAATCACATTCTTATAATATATCACCTCGTCCATCACCCATTACCTCTTATCACCATATGATCCATCCAAGATCTCACATGCCTGTTGGTTCTTGGATTACTCCACCAAATGTTGCACTCTCCAATCTTGAGTGATGATGATGAGAGAGAGTGTCATGGGCCTCTTGGAAAATGTGTTTGCCACTACATTATGCTTCCCCTTGACATACTCTATCTCAAAATCATAAGCTTAAATATTGCTGACCCACTTCTGTTTCCTATCATTGATTTCCTTTTGCTCCAAGAAGAATCTCAAATTGTTGTGATCTGTTTTCACTCTAAACCTATTACCCACCAAATATTGTTGAAACTTGGCCAGGGTATGCATTATGGCCATCATCTCCTTATCATAAATAAATTACACTCTCTCATACTCCTGAAGTTTATGGCTCTCAAATTCTATGGGGTGTTCTCCCTGCATATATACTTTCCTAATGCCCTTGCTTAATGCATCACACTCCAATACAAAGGGATGTGAGAAATTTGATAGTACCAAGACTGGGAAGGAACTCATCACTAACTTGAGGCACTCAAAATCTTCCTACAAAACATATACCCACTAAAATGCACCCCTTTTCATGATACATATGAGGGCGCTGCTATCTGTGAAAACCCCTTCACAAACCATATGTAGTAAGATAATAGACCCAAGAATCCTCGCAACTCTGTCACATTCTTGGGGGTAGGCCAATCCAAAATGGCCCGGATCTTCTCTTGATGCACCTGCACTCCATCCACTCCAATCACATGGACCAAGTATAACATCTCTATTAGGCCAATTCAAACATGAACATCTTGGCATACAACTGCAACTCGTCCAATATGTGCAAAACCTCTTCTAAGTGTTGTAGGTGCTTCTCCTAGGTGCGACTATATATCAAGATGTTGTCAAATAATACCAACACATATCTATGGAGCTTGCGGAACACATGGTTCATGCGATATTGGAAGGTATTTGGGGCATTGGTTAGCCCAAAGGGCATAACCAAAAACTTGAAATTCCCATAGTGGCATCTAAACGTTGTCTTCAGGATATCCTACTCTCTCACCTAAATATGATGGTCCCCTGAAAACAAGTTGATCTTAGAGAAGAACTTAACTCCTCTAAGCTCATCCATTATCTCATCAATGTGCATAATGCGGTATCAGTTCTTCAACGTCTTCTTGTTCAGGGCCCTGTTGTCTATGCAACTGAACATAGTCCCCTCCTTCTTCTTCTTCATTGGCACCACTAAGGAAGCAAAGGGACTATAACTTGACCTGATATGGCCTAATGCCAACAGATCCTATATGGCCTACTCAATCTTATCCTAGTAAGCCTGGGATGTCAGCAGGGAGTAATGATAATAACATTGACCCCCTCCTCCAGCTCAATTGTTTCCTCAAAGCCCCTGTCTAGGGGACGTCCGGGTGGAATGTCTTCAAAAACCCCCCTAGTACCTCTCCAACATTGCTAGAATATCTGGGTGTGGTTGTTGGTCCTTAACCCTATCTCTGAAACCTTAAGTTACACTACCTCGCATGTTATATCCCCATGACACAAATCTGCCTCCATCCTATTAACTGACTTTTCCTTTGGAGGATAAGACTACATGCCTCTTAACACAACCAGCTTCCCATCAGGCCCCATAAACTCCTTCTCTAATTCCCTGTAACCTATATTGACACACCCAAGAGAGTACAACCACTCGACACCCATCACCACATTGGTGTCTGACACGTTCACTCTGAAAAAGTAATCGGTGACTGCATAATTCCCCATAATCAAGGTCAACTTGTAGACATATTACATACACTGTATAGTCTGGTCCACCAAAACCAATACTGAAAATACCTTAAAGCACTATGTGTGTAGCCCGCTTTTCTCTACCTTTAGCTCATAAATGAAATTGTGGGTGGTCCCACTGTCTGCCAACACAGACACACACTTCCCCTAAATATTTCCCCGTATATGCAATGCCAAATATCTCAGAACCCCATGAGTAAAAAATGACACTGCTGGTGGGGATTGTAAAACTTGTGTCTCCTCTTGTGCCTTGAGGCTCATCATCTCTTGTAATTGCCTCACACTCTATCTCCTCCTCTAGTTCACTATCTGAAAATACCTCTATATAATGATTTTTTCCCTAGTACATTTGTGTCCTAGGAAACATGGCTCTTAGCAAATGAAGTAGAGATTCCTCCTTCAAAGATCCCCCCTGGTCTCATAATCAAGCTACCCTCGTCCTGCAACCTCCCCTCTATGGATGCCTAGTGTCCCTACCCCTATGAGGAAAGGTGGATTTGGGAGGTGTTGGTGTTCTAGTCTTAGGGATTACATCAAGCATGTCCCTAGTCCGGGTAATAGTGCCCTGCAGAGATGTAGGCCTATAGGCCCTCACCCATCCATGCAAGGTTTCTTACAACCCTTCAATGGATAACATGATCAATCTCACCTCCTAAATGCAAGACTCCCATCACAACCAATATGTGGAACTTTTCCATGTACGCCTCAACACTACCTGTCTGCCTTAGATTTACTAATTCCCGAAAGTGCAACTCTAGGCTCTTCCAGCCATATCTCTCTATAAGCTTCCTTGAGAACTATTTGTAAGATGTGATGGTGGCATGCCCTAGTGTAACAAACTCATGGTAGCACCAGTCCTGTGCATCTCCATCCAAGTGTAAGATGGTGAACCTAATCACATTGTCTCTCGCATGGGATTCAGTTGGAGGTAAGTGTCCAGCTTCTATATCCATGCCTTGACCGAACTCTTAGTTGAACAATCAAAGTTGGGAATTGTGATCTTCCCTCCAAATTTTGTGTATCCTGGTTTTTCTGGCCCCCCTTATACAATGTCTTGGCTCCGAATATATGCTTCTCCTTCAGGTGACAAAAATCCCCAAAAAATAGAGCCTCCTTATCTTGGGGTCCAACTCATCATACTCAACGATCCTGTATGAGAAATATCTCAACAAATTTGCAAAGGTATTTGACTCTCTCTCCCTCTTAGGTTCATCTAGAAACTAAGGCATGGTAGGGCGGATAGAATGGCCATTCACATGGGTGTTGTTATTCTCGGTTATGCATACATGTTTATCAATTCCTTCTCCTATTTGGAAACCACATTCCCATTGTTGGATTGACCTTGCAGGTTCTGAAAATGTGCCCCCATTAACTTCTAGCATGTCCATCATGAATCTATTCCACCTTTCCAACTCCTCTAGATTCAAACCCTTTCCACCCTGCCCAGGCTTCTCATGATTCTCTTGGTTCTCCATGTGGTCTTCATCCCAACCTTCATGCTCCCTAGGTTTCTCTAGCTCAGTGTCTGAGAATGGGTGAGGACCCAATCCTCTACCTCAACCTCCTTTGCCTCAACCTCTGCCTCTGTGAAATACTATTCCATCATATCTGGGTGGCATCACCTACTCTTGTGCCCACAACTGGTCAAGAACATGCTCTGATACCATTGTAATATTCCTACTAGGAAATTAACAATAAATATAGAGCTACGAATTAGGAACAACAATGAAGAAAATAAAATTCAAAAACCAACATCAGAATACCAAAAAAAATGTACATAATAGTTAAGCCATTTTGTTAAAATTCGAGAATAGGGTACATATAAGTGAGAACAATGGAACTTGGGCTTGCTTATGAAAGCTCTGCAAAACCCAGGTGGAAAATTGCTGACCCAAGTGTTGGAAATGGATCCAATTGGTAGTATGCATCGCCCATATATTCAACTATTGGTTTGTTGATGGAACAAGGATTTCTTCCTGAAATACGACTAAGAAAATTCTACAAATTAGCCCTGGAATCCTCTCACAAAACCCAAAAAAACCTAGAAATGCTTTGGGCTAGTTCTAGAAAACCCAAAAGCCCCCAAGAAGTGTGAATGTCCTTAACTAGGTGGTTGTGCACACTATAGAAAATTATATAATATTGTAAGCCCAAATCCACCACTAAAATGCATCAAAAACCCTTGTAAAATATCCACTAACAACACCCTTCATTCCATGACTCCTCCAATGATAGGCTTCCCTCTACCCTTTCACATGATTTTCCTAGTGAGCTCTACGAACTACAAAAGAAGAGAAATGCAACCCACCAAATGCGCTCAATTCTTGCCCCACAAGATGCTACCAACACTTCGGTCTCGAGATGGGAAATCTCTATGCAAGTTCCTGGATCCTCCAACCCACTCCAGCTACTACAATTTATGCTCCATGAAATGCCTCTACTCCTAAGAAGGTCCTAGAACTAGGTAATCTCCTACAATAAATCTCAATGGAAGCCCTGAATTGGACTCCCAAAATTCCTCACTATGGAGACACTCAAAGTTCTCCAAAATGAGGGTGGAATTCCACTTGGAACTCCTATGATAAGCAACACTCCAAGTCTTGTGATGAAGAACTCCAAGAGAGGTCAATAGTCTCAAGTTTGATATAAAAAAGATGCAAAATGAAGGCCTCCCTATCTTACTTATAGTTGCTGGCCCTCTCTCCCCCTTCGTGGTCCCCATCTTCCACTAACTTGCACCTTCTTTTTCTCTCTCTTCCTCCACAAGTGAGAATTGTATCTTGGAGATCAAATTTCCTCCTCTAGTGGCCTCAAATTCCACTAAGGTTGCAATTTTCCCTTTTTCTCCTAAGTCCCAATGCGAAAGATCTCTCCAATGTAAAAATTGTCAAAATTGTGCTATGCCCAAGCAATTTAGGAAATTGAGGACATTAGAACTTTCTTTATTGTTTTGCATTGTTGAATGGTGTTGATGACTGGTTATGTTTATCTAATGTTAATGATAGTTAATGCTTTGTGAAACTAAAATTAATTAATTTAAGAGAAATTTTGATTCACCCCTTGTTGGGAATGGGTTCCCATAAGAGTCAGTTTTGGTGCTAAAATCCTATGTTTTGGGACAGAAAGGCCAAGATTTGTAAAAAGAATGTAAAGTCTCCGCATTTTGTTGTTTCAGAACATGAAGACGTCAAGAGTCATTAAGGTTTGTCTGCCCTTGTTTTGTAAAGAATCATGCCAGCTGTTAAGATCCACCCTTGGTCCGCAGACCATGGTATTGTATTAAAAGAAGCTAAGTAAGTCCAAGGAGAATAGAGAGAAGTAGAGTTCTAACTGCTTTGGGTCATAGGAAAGCTAAGAGCGAGAGTCTTAGCATAGGTAAAGGTTTTGTAGATGAGTGCGCAGAGGTCTAGGGTAGAAGTCCGCAGCTGAGTGCGCAGGGCAGATAGAGTATGCTCTAGGAACTTGAATCATTAATAAAGAGAAGTATTCTTAAATTGATATGTATTTTGTCTCTGATTATTGCATCCGATTATGTTATGTTAAGTTCCAGGTTTATATTATAATGCTAATTTGATGTGCAAATGTATTTGTTTCTATCTGTTATTTGAATGCAACTAAGAATATAAGTTTGTGCGAAGATAACCTTAATTGCATGATAAAATTGGTGAACACTTAAGGTTATTCGTGAACTTGTAACCATACATAGTTACAGAGGCACGTAAGTTCTTGGATTGCTAGCTAAGATTGTGCCAAGGTCAGTCGTATACCTTCACGAAGGTTCTGAAGGTCAGAGAAGAAGGAACGTTGATAAGCCTTAAGGACATATCGATTTGCACGAAGGTAGAGATTACGGTATAAGATCGACATCACGGCCATCTCAGGGTGTGGAAACTTGGTTCTTGCATCCACCCATACTACTTCGGGTGAGACTTCGGTTCGCAATCTGCAGGCTGATGTCGAAAGGGCTAGTAGTGTAGGGCTTTGCTTGGCTGGTTAACGTTGAACCTGGGTTAGGGCCCATCAAGCCAACAAATGGCTTCGTTGCCAGGACTGGGATCTGCATAACGAGATGTGTGATTTCGTATCATTGGAATCCAACTACGAAAGAGATCAAAATATGGTTGGATAGAAAGATCCACGAATTTGCAGTGAAAGAGAACAAGAATCTAAGATTGACAAAAGAACAGTGTTTGGACAGATATGTGTACACAGAAATACACGAAATCTTCTTCTGTTCGTTCCTGGTTGAGTTATATGAGTGGATTGCGAAGTTGGCAGACGATGAAGGAAGGTGGAGGCTTGACAATCTGATTGTTTGGATACCAAGTTAGTAAGGAGATTTGAAACCTCTGAAGATAAGATTGCGCACACTGTCGACCATTGGCTCGACCGCATCATAGGAGGATTTGTGACATAATTCACGGTGATACTTTTGTCAGTTACAACGAAGAAACGTGTCGCTTCTTTAAAGGACTACGAGATAAGTATTTGAAGTCACTAAATACTTGGATTAAGATGCTCTTATGTGAAAGGTGGTCATACGGTTACCTTGATATTTGGAGCTACGTGAAGTGGAAGGTCTTTCAGGGATGGAGGAAGAAAAGGTCCTGAGTATTGCCCATTGATTGAGCCTCCTTTGAGTGATGATGAAGGAACAGTGCAATCTTCTGCACTGACTATTTTTCAACTGATAAGACAAGGGTTCACACGAATACTTACACCACCCCAATCCTCATCCCATCCATCCACACCGCCTCCATCCTCACCTCCATAACTCACCCCATCACCTACACCACCGCCACCACCACCACCACCACCACTCCTCAGCATGGCGAACTCCATAAAGCTACCTGTATTCAAGGGCGTAGGAAATGAAGATCCGACCAATGTTGGTTTGTTGCAAAGGCTATATGGGAAGCTTAGGGTATCATGGATGACCATATGAAGAAAGCCACATTGGTTAGTGCTTTGCAGGACTGTGCACTAACGTGGTACATTAAGTACAGTACTGATAACCCAACGTCTGCGTTGGCAGATATCCAGGTTGCGCTGAATAGAGAATTTAGTAGACCTAAGTCTCAAGTGCAATCAATTGTGGGATTCAAGGAGATCATGATGAAGCCTGGGGGGATGCCCTGTTATTTGGATCAAAGATTGAAGTGTACAATCCGTGAAGCCAACATGAACCTAACTTATGGGTAGAACCGTGAATGGTTTGTGGCCTCCCTCCTGCCCCACCTAAGGGTTGCACTATCATAATAGAAGATTGGGACCGAGGAAGAAGCTCTGCAAATCGTGATGAGACTGCATGAGACACCAATGTAGGATGCTAATCTAGGGGTTCAACAGATTCATGCATAATTGCAGAACCTTTTCCTTGAAATGAAAAGTATGAAGAAGGACAAAGCAGCTCGACTAGAGGCCCGCGAAGAAGTTTGGTGCCTAAAAGGCAAAAGTCAGGGGCATGCCAAGGATCATTGCCTAGTCTTCACGAACTATGTTGCAACAGGGGGACCAATGCCTTTACTACTAGAGGTTGTGGCAAGGCCAAGTGCAGGGCCTATGCTATGGTGCGCTATATGCCAGGTGGCTGGGAACCATGCGACCACCAATTGCCATTTTTTCCAGAAATTCGTAAAGACACCACAAAAACTCTTCTACAATTCCTGTCAATCAGTTGGTCATGACGAGGGCAATTTTCGTAGTTATGAATTAATGATGGGCAGGACACTTGCATATAAGGTGCAGGTAGAAACACGACCTCCGGACCAAGGCATTGGGGGAACACGAGGTGAGTATCAGGGGTGTGGCCGAGGCCAAGGTGGAGGGGGGCCTTGTAGGGGCCAAGGGCAGCTTATTTGTTACAATTGTGGAGGACCAGGACACTATGCAAGGGTCTATTTGAATTCGACGCGACTATCATGCCGCTACTGTACTCAGTTTAACCATGCGACTGAGGATTGCCCTATATTTTTGGCTAATATTCGCGAAAAAGGGTTCAGCCTCCGCAACCAATGTAGAACCTCCAAATGATGAGGGCTGAGCCTCGCGAGGAAGACCGTAAGGTAAACATTATGCTGCAAAGCAGAACCATGACTAGGGAGGATAAAGGGAAGCAACCTATAGAAGGTGAATGGGTCAAAGCACCCGAAAAAGAGACTAGGTTTGATTTGGAGTGCGCAAAAGAAACATTTATGGAAGCAAAGACAAGCTACGCTAAGGCCTCTACCTCAGGAAGTCAGGAGAAACTAGTTGAAGAAATGGACCCATCCATTATTACCACGTTCTTGGAGACCTGCATGAAACTGCCTCGCAATAGTAAGGTTGTGAAGGGCCTGCATGAAATGATTAGTTAGTGCGCAGGCAAGGATAGTGCTACTGGTGAACTGCGTGTAGTCAGAAAGCTTGGAAAGCATAAGGCAACGAATGGGCGTGAGATGAGACTCACTGTGTAGATAGGGGAATATGAAATGGACCAAGTTATCTTTGATTTGGGGTCTGACGCGAATATTTTTCTAAAGAAAAAATGGGAGAGAATGGGGAGATTTTTGCTCCAATGGTCTCTAATCTAGTTAAGGATGGAAAATCAATAGAAAATTATCCCGATGGGGAGGTTGTAAGGGGTGACAGTTGACATCGAAGGTGTGAGTGCACTGGCGGATTTTGGGGTAATAGAGATTGTGGATGACAGCAATCCCTACCCTACGCTCCTTAGAATCAATTGGGCTAGTGACATGAATGGGGTAATCAACCTAAAGAAACAAAATATGATATTTGAAAAGAATTTTCTCTGCATAGTGGTGCCGTTGGATCCTGCAGAAGTACCGTACTATACAGAGCCAATCCGTGATTATGAAAGTGATGACGATTTGGACCAGATTTACAAGATAATAGCATGAGACCAGGATTGGGTAAATCTGACAGCAGACGAATGTATTGCATGGGACCATGAGAGTTCTTACACATCATATTTAGATGAAGAATTAGAGCACTCACAGAACAGGTTGCATGAAGTATCTACATTGTGTTGTAATATGATGACTAAGTCATTGCGCTGCGTGTCATCAAAAGTAAGGAGTTTGCCTCATTACGATGGGCTAACTGATGTTGATCACTTTTTGGATGCATTTGAGAGAGAAGTGTTAGAGAAGCATTGCTTCCAAGCCTTAGACTAGGCACTGTGCGTTATGCCCACAAGATGGTGGCATACACACAAGGATAATTTCGGTGATTGGCGTGACTATAGGAGGATGATGAAAATACGTTTTGGATAGCCAAAAGTGCGGATGACTGACAAGTATGATGGAAGGGATGATCCACGTGATCAGTTGGCCAAATGGACTAAGGCTTATGGAGTAGAGCCCAACCCTGAATGGGTGCATCTGTTTTGTCATATCTTGGATGTCATACCAATGAATTGGTACTTGGAAACAGAGCTCCACCATGGCACTGAAGAATGAGACGTCTTGCACCAGGGGTTTATAATGACGTTCAACTTTGAGGATGGGTTTGACTGTATTGACGCAATTCTATAGGAAGTTAAGGCAATGATCTTTAGGATACTGCAAGATCCTTTGGACTTGATTCAACCTGATTAGACTACCCAGTTGAACCACGCGCTAGAATTCCATAACGTGACTGCTGAAGAAGAAGACGAGGATCCCAAAAAGATTAATATTCCAAAAATCGAGGGTCATCGCAAGGTTGAAGGTTCACAGATAGAGGATCCAGACATAATCACACAACTGAAAACTAGGAAGGTCCACATTGGCACCGAGACAGAGTCAAAATTTGAAAAGATTAGGGACTACTGGGACGATGCGATAGTAGACAAGGTCACTAAGCTCCTCAACGAATATCAGGATTTGATCCCCAGAAAGTTTTCTGAACTAAAGGGAATCATAGGAGACCTGGGTGTCATGAAGATCACCCTGAAACCAGATGCGAAACCTGCAAAAAAGAGACCTTACCGTCTTAATCTGAAGTATAAGGAAAGGGTCTGCACTGAGTTAGATAAGATGGTTGTGGCAGGAATTATTGAACTAGTGGAAGAATCTGATTGGGTAAGCCCGATAGTGGTTCAGAAAAAGAAACAAACAGAAGAAATAAGGATATGTGTGGATCTCTAGAAATTGAATGACACTTGTGTGCATGATCCTTTCCCAACCTCATTCAATGACGAGGTCCTGGATAATGTAGGTGGCCAATAAGCATACTCTTTCACTGATGGGTTCTATGGGTATCGTTCGATAAAAATCTCGCCTGAGGATAGAAGCATTAAGACAACCTTCATGCCTAAATGGGGATGTTTTCAGTACACCGTAGTGCCTTTTGGGCTAAAGAACGCACCATCAATATTTTTGTGCATAGTCATTGCATCATTCAAAGTCTTCATTCATAAATTTCTGGAGGTACATTTCGACGATTGGACAGTTTTTGGATTAGTCAAGCGCCATGTGGCAAGTTTGTGCTTGATGATAGATACATGTCGGAGATACCAGATCATGCTCAATCTGAAGAATTGTTTGTCTTGTGTCCCTTTTGGGATCCTGCTAGGTCATGTGGTATGCAAACAAGGATTGATGGTAGACCCCACAAAGATCGTGATGATAATCAACTTGGAGGCACCGAGGAATGTGAAGTAGTTGTGCGCAACTCTAGGTCATACTAGATACTATAGGAAGTTCATTAAGAGTTTATGCTCAGATCACCACGCCTATGGAGAAATTGTTGAAAAAGGATTCTATGTTTTGTTGGAATGGTGAATGTCAGAAGAGCTTGGATGTGTTGAAAGAGAAAATGGTCACTTCTTCGATCTTAGTCTTCCCAGACTGGAAGAAGGAGTTTCATGTACATGTAGACGCGTCATATATTGTGCTGGGAGCAGTACTGACATAGGATGGCAAGGGAGAATTGGACCATCCTATAACATTCGCGAACAGGAAGCTGTCCAAAGCTGAGAAGAACTATTCCACCACACAACGCGAAGGACTAGCCATGGTGTACACGCTCCAAAAATTCAGGCACTATTTGTTGGGTGGACACTTTAAGATGTATACGGATCATTCCGCATTGAAGTACTTGGTCAATAAGCCTATGTTGGGTGGGTGGATGTTGTTGTTCCAAGAGTATGACTTTGAAGTTATTGTGAAGCTAGGGCAACTGAACGCGGATCCTGATCATTTGTCGTGCATTGAAACAGGAGAGGAACCTACTAATTTGGAGGAGGGGCTACGTGATGCGTAACTCTTTGTAGTGCACGTCACAGATAGTCACTTTGAAGATATCATACACTTCTTGGCGACGGGAACTGCTCCATAAGGGTATATAAGCCAACAGAAGAAGGAGTTAGTGGTGCATGCAACAAACTTCTCTGTCATTACATGATACTTGTACGAAATGGGGTTAGACGAAATACTGCAACGTTATGTCCCCAATTTTGAACGAGGTAGCATCCTCATTGAGGCTCATGGAGGAGTTGTAGGAGGACATTATGTAGGGAAAGAAACAATGCAGAAGGTTCTACGTGATGGGTTATGGTGGCCAACCCTGCATAAGGATTCGAAAATATATTGTAGGGCATGTGATGCATGTCAAAGGACTGACAGGCTGTCGTGGAGGGATGAACTGCCTCTGATGCAACAGGTGATGTTACAACCATTCGAGAAATGGGCGATTGACTTTGTGGGTCCAATTCAGCCTCAAGGAAAGAAGACGAGTGCGCGGTACATCATTGCTGCGACTAAGTACTTGACCAGGTGGGCAGAGGCGCAGCCTGTGAAGGACTGTACATGCACGAAAATAGAAAAGCTTATTTTTGAATATGTGTTGATAAGATTTAGTTGTCTAAAGAGCTTGATGAGCGATCACAATACACACTTTCTTAACGAAATAATCAGTGCATTGACAGAAGAATTTTAGGTGTATCATCAGAAAAGCACGCCTTATCATCTGTAGGCCAATGGGACTGTGGAAGCATTCAATAAGATACTGGAGAGTGCACTAATGAAGGGCTGCAATGCTCAACGAAATGACTGGGATGTGCGCATACCCGTGGTGCTATGGGAAAAGAAATGAATTGCAAGAAGCTGACTGGGAAAATGCCTTTCAGACTCGTGTATGGCGTAGAAGATGTGATGCCAATGGAATATATTGTACCTAGTCTATGCATAGTGGCACTCACAGGAATGATAGACCACAGAGCCGTGGAAGAGAGGCTCACGCAACTAGCATAGCTTGATGATGATTGATTTCTAGCTACATTTCATCAACAAGTTCAAAAGGAGCGCGAAAAGGCATGGCACGATCGACACATCAAACTGCGCACCTTCAAGGTAAATGATCTGGTCCTGTTATATGACAACAAATTTGATAAATTTCTAGGGAAATTTAGGATACACTAGCTAGGGCCATATGTCATCAAGGAGATCATACACTAGTGATCCATCTAGGTGACTATATGAGGGAAGCACAGTCTTAGTGCTCTAGACAGCTAAAAGGAGGTGTGGGACTATAAACTACACTGCCCGAGTTGGAGAGATGCGTGAGGAGAGAACTATGTGGAACGAGGGAATGTCACATAATCCATAACAACGTGCAAAGAGATGTGCTACCAAGGGAGAAACTGCGTAGAGCAGCCATAATGTGACCATTAAAGTCACTGTTCATGATTTGATGATGAAAAACTAGCGAAATGGAGCCAGGAGGGTGACATTTAAGTCAAAATCTATGGGCAAGATCTTAGAAATCTGCAACCAATCTAGCATTAATGAACAGATTTTGGGGGGAAAGGTCGGATTTGAATTCAAAATGGCCTATAAATTACATATGGCTGCCTAGTAGAAAACAGTTTGCATGTTGAGAAATTCTGAGTTGTGCTGTGTGTTGTGCATGAACCATGCATTTTTTGAAGAGCTACTTGATTGCTCAATGTTCGATCAATTTCTGGAAACTGACTGCAAAATTATCTGTGACATTATTCTAGGAGTAGCAACCATGAACGCTGAAGCAATGATAGCCGAGGGAGTTGTTCCAGAGGTCACTATGGCAGCAGAAGGAGCTACCCTTGAGGTTGCACCTGCAGAGGTACCAGCTAAAGTACTGAAGTCTTCATGGACACCTAGACCAAGGCCTACCCTGACCAAGGAGGGTCCCAAGAATAAGAAGTGCAAGAAGGCTGTGACACTACAGCCGGCACGTGCATATCCTAGAAAATACCCACAGAGGGAAAGACAATTAACCTAGAGACGAAAGAAGAAGAGATTGAGGATATACCAATGGATGATGAGGATGTTGGGGTGGAAACGGAGGATGTTGAAATTGAGGGGTCTGACCCCATCACTAAGCTGCTTGAGTACGTTCCTCTACGCAGGGGCAAGATCAAGGTGCCCAAAGACATTGATGAGAGTAAGGTCACCCTACACACACCCCTCTTGCTGGAGAAAATTGTGTTCGAAGGACCACGCTTGGGGTGTGTCCCCCTTTTGAAATTAGAAGACTAGGATTTAGCGGACACAGAGTGGTTCCCTCATGCACTGCATTTTCCACAAAACCACTAGAATGATTGCATTGGAGCCATGGAAGTGGTTGAAAGGTGTGGATAAGGCATGATTGCTCAACCTCCTATGGTTGCTGCATTACAACCGCGCCCCCATCACAATGGTGGTAATCAAGCAACTACTGTGCTTGGTACATGATGGGTTTCTGTGGCTGGAGGAGACGATACCCATCACTAATATGCCCATCCATAGTATCACGCAGCTACCGTACACGGGGGAAAATCCAGCCTTGACGTTTGGTGGAAAGGCTGGTGAGCATGCCCTCATGGAGGCCATGAAGGAAAAGTTCAAGTTAGTAAAGAAGCCGCAAGGCTATGCCATTATGAATATCCTTGACCCCACGGTTAAAGTGGTAACACCAATCTTGGCAGGGAAAGTCATGCGGAAGTGTCGTGCAGATGAAGTGTCAACACCAGTAGTAGCTTTGGCAACCCAATGTGCAGAGGGAGTTCAATTTAATTGGGTGCACTACCTCTGCGGTGAGTTCCTCGCAAACTTCCGCGAGGTGCAGGATCTCAACAAACCATTCCACCATGCATGGCTCTTGTTGTCCATAATGTTGGTAGCATGGGAGCTACTCGAAGACAGTCAGTTTACTTCGGTCGCACTGGACCTACTAGAGGCAATGAAGTATGCTTCGCTGTGGGTGACTAAGGATCCTCAATGGATAAAGGACAATAAGATCTTTTAGATCTTGATGGAGATGAAAATGCATATGGCTATCAATTGCAAGTCGTGGTTTTCGGCTACTAATTTTGACAGATTGCAGGAGTATGTGGAATTCAAGGTTGACTTCCCCCATGTCTCAATATGGGCACGGAAGGACCATGAGTAGAAGCGGAACGATTTTCCCTACTTGGAAACAGATGACGCGATTGACGCGGTCCTTGACTACTGGCCAGCAGAGTGGTGCATTGCCTCAGACTTTGCTGTGGGATCTAGCAAGACCGTCGTGCAATGGAAGAAGGGAGAAGCCAAGCTGAAGGTAGAACAACTGGCCGCGAAAAAGAGAAAGGAGGCTGACGATAAGGGCAAGGTAGAGTGCGTTGTTGCGCAATAGTCGGGTGGGCAGATAGGAGAAGAGGAGCACTACTTTGATGGAGGTCAGAAGTCGCCTTTACCAGAAACATAGGAAGAAGAGGACAACCAGATGGAGCAGGGAGGAGCGGATCCGGAGACGACTCCATTCCGTATTAAGTGCACCAGAGGTCCAGAAAATGTAGGGCCGCAGAAGAAGTCCAAGGCTACCAAAACATCTCTAGATCTGATCACCCTAATAGAGGGGGATCTAAATGATATAGGGGATGCAGTTTTGGATGCCACTACGGAGCTTCTACAACAGTTCAAGCAATAGCAACAACAGGTTTTGGGGGCTATTCAGATAGGTTTGTGTGAGGTGCAGATCCATGCATCATAGATTCAAACCAGTGTGACGTCCATTAGTTTTTCCCTTGGAACCTTAGAAGCCGTAGGGATGCTGCATGCAAGGGACCCCTGATCCATAGTGTTTCCAGATGGAGCATTGACAATAGAGACTGAAGCTGACAAGCTCGCTGTCAGCACCCTCAAGGGAGTGGGACTTAACTTGGTGGCACTTCCTAGCGAGGTACTTCACCCTCTGTAAGATGGTGTGATTGTGGAACTTTGGGCCCGTGAACAACGTGCTTTGTAGGTGATCAATGAGAAAAAGGTCAATAATGCTCAGATGACTGTGTAGAGAGACTCTGCTGTTAACCTTGTGACAGACCTGACAGACAAGAATCAACGCATAATCAAGGTTGTGGATGAGGCATGCCGAATTGTCTTGGAGCTGGCCATTCCTAAGGCTGTGCTAGTAGATGTGCAGCTTCAAAAACTCGTTGTGGGAGTGCGTGATGCACACACAGAGTTGGAAAAAGTTCAGCTGGAGTTGAACCTCAAAATTGCAGAATTACAGTTGAACGCCCAACTTTCGACTCCACTGGAAGTCAGGGATGACACTTTTTGAGTAGTAACTTGAGGTACTCACCAGCCTGTAGGAAGAACCCAATGTGTAGAGGCTGGAGACAGAAATGTGAGAACTACAACAATGCTACGATGAGGTCAAAGCCACAGTGCACACTGTTGCCATCATGTAGAGACTCACGAAGCTGCAAGAGGCCAAGGCATTGAAAGAACAGGCCGATACAACTAAGAATAAGGAAGCAATGCTAAAGGCCCGCTTGAAGCCTTGGTTGGACGAGGCCTACTTGATCACGACCTCCATTGAAGGCAAGCTGGCTAGTCTGTAGGAGACTCAATAGAAGCTTCAGGTTGATATCGAAGGGCCAACAACCGAGCAGTTGGTCAAGGAGATGAAGCAGGCGACTGTGCAGTGCATCGCCAAGGTAGCAGTTGTCCAGGTCGAGTTGAGAGGTCTTCGCGACAAGATCTCCACGCCAACAGAGTGACTCGAGGGCGAGTCACCATGTTTGTGTTGGGGGCCTGTTGGGAACGTGTTCCCCTAAGAGTCAGTTTTGGGGCTAAAATCCTATGTTTTGGGGCATAAAGCCAAAATTTTGTATAAAGAATGTAAAGTCTCCACATTTTGTGGTTGCAGAGTGGGAAGATGTCAAGAGTCATTAAGAGTTGTCTGCCCTTGTTTTTGTAAAGAATCATGTTAGCTGTAAAGATCCACCCATGGTCTGCGGACAGTGTTCCATGGGGACTCGGCGCCCCCCCCCCCCCCCCCCCTAGGGGTCTAGTTTCCTCTCTCCCCCGCGCTCCAGGGACTTGGGGACGAGTAGGGGAATTTTCCCCATGCTCCCAAAATGGATGAAACTCAGGGGGATGTGCCAGGGAAATGTTTCCCTTCCCTAAGGGGACGTTTCCCCACACTCCCAAAAAAATGGCCTTGCTTATAGTTTATGATTTAATAGACCTAAAGTGGTATAAAGCTACTCATGTTCTGTATGGGGATAACATCATGTGCTGTCTTTTGGTTTCAACAAGCGTTATTTTAGAGGGTTAGTATCATGGAAATTTGCTGGACCATATAGCACGTACATGAATTTTCCCTTTTAAAACTTCTTCTTTTTTTCTCAAGTGATGGCTGGATTACAGTGGGGAGATAACTGGAGTGACAGGCAAAGAATATGAGGCATTCAGTTTGTGTTTTTAATTTGCATGACATTTGACATAAAAACTATGGAAGCAACACCTATGTCATGTGGGAAATAATTGGGTGGACTATAGACTAACATGCGTTTATTGCAAGCATGAAAAAATACTATGGGCAGCAAGAAATCTCAAGAACTGTCGTTATATATGAATTTATACAGTTACAAAATTTACACATAGCACAGTTGCTCAGCTTGAATTCTCAGGTCTGAAAATTATTTTCACCCCTGAAATACACTGCTAGTTTGAAGTTTGAACTGCATGGCATTGCTCTAATAAGGTAAACAAATTATCCATGCCATCATTGGTCACCCAAGTTGGTTCACAGATGGTCATCCTGCAGTCAATGTCATTTGATAGTAAACTGTCAGAAACTCTTTCATGTGATCTTCTCATCTCTCATGGAACTAAAACTCTTCTTTTAGCATATGATGTACTGTCTATATTATATATAATATAACAAACTTTCTAGCTGTTGGATCCAATACAGCTGGACAACCCATTGTAGTTGCCCCTTCTACTGCCAATGCAGTGTTCCTGATCTGTTCATTTACCTTTTCACAGAATTCAGTGGCTACCTTATCAAGCTGAAGCTCTCCCTCTGTCTAACCAAAATCTAAATTAGAATTTGACCAAGCTGAATTAGAATTTTAATTTATTATTTTATATGAGATTATAAATTTGGATAATGTCAAATGATATTCATATCAATGATCATGCTTTGCAACTTTTCAATTCAAACCAAATTGTCATAGTGGACTCAATTAATAAATTATATTTTATATTTATAAATTTTTAAGACCCTGGCGCTCCCCCACGTTTCCTAAAAAATGGTAGGGAGATTTTGCATGGGCCGCTCCCATGCCCCCTCGCTCCCTCGCCCCCTCGTCCCGGAACCTTGGTGGAACATTGTCTGTGGACCATGGGATTGCATAAAAAGAAGCTAAGTAAGCTTAAGGAGAATAGAGAGAAGTAGAGTTCTAAGTGCTTTGGGTCATAGGAGAGCTAAGAGCGAGAGTCTTAGCATAGGTAGAGGCTCTGCAGCTGAGTGCGCAAAGGCCTAGGGTAGAAGTCCATAGCTGAGTGCGTGGACCCCCGCAACTGTGTTCGCAGGGCAGATAAAGTCTGTACTGGGAACTTGAATCATCAATAAAAAGAAGTATTCTGGAATTGTTGTGTATTTTGTCTCTAATTATTGCATCTGATTATGTTATGTTAAGTTCCGGGTTTACATTATAATGCTAATTTTATGCGCGAATGTATCTGTTTCTATCTGTTATTTGAATGCAAGTAAGAATATAAGTTTGCTCGAAGATAACCTTAATTTCATGGTAAAATTGGGGAACACTTAAGGTAATTTGGAAACTTGTAACCGTACATAGTTACAAAGGCACGTAAGTGCCTGGATCGCTGGTTAAGGCTGTGCCAAGGTTAGTCGTATACCTTCACCAAGGTTCTGAAGGCTGGAGAAGAAGGAACATCGATAAGCATTAAGGGCTTATCGATCTACGTGAAGGCAGGGATTAGGGTTTAAGATCAACATCATGACCATTTCAGGGTGCAGAAACTTGGTTCCTGCATCCCCCCATACTGCTTCGGGCGAGACTTTGGTCTGCGCTTCGCGGGCTGATGCCGAAAGGGCTAGTAGTGTAGGGATTTGCTTGGCTGCTTAACGATGAACCTAGGTCAGGGCCCATCAAGCCAACACCCCCTCTATATATTTCCAACATATGTGTGCTAGCAAGGTCTTAGTTAATTGGTGTTGTAGATTTCACCCTATTCCTTCTAATGGAACTTTAGGTTGGGAGTTTTTCAATAATGTCATGAAGAATGGAACCATCACTTGTTTTTCTCCCTGGATCACTTTTTGGTGCAAGTGATCTTGGTGGATATCAGTCGCCACTCACCTTTTTCACTTAATCAATAATTATTTATCTTCTTAGATTTTCTTTTTATGGTCTTTTT
This sequence comes from Pinus taeda, assembly GCA_000404065.3. Taxonomy (NCBI): domain Eukaryota; kingdom Viridiplantae; phylum Streptophyta; class Pinopsida; order Pinales; family Pinaceae; genus Pinus; species Pinus taeda. The sequence continues at coordinate 118,848 of APFE030167898.1, forward strand.
AGTCTCAAACTTCCAAGGCATTTTGGTGCCCTAAGTGATTGTTTTTGGAAATTAAGTCGGCTAGGGGTTGTCTTGGCATTCACTTCCCCCAACCAAAAGCTGTAGTCCTCTGAGAGTTCTTTCCAAAGAGCTAATGTGCTCCCCAAATGGAAATTTAATGCATCGAATAATCACTTTTCAAGTTAAATAATCTAGGGGATTAAGACATGGATTAATTAAATCAAATATCTAATTTGGAGATTGCATTTGGGATCTACAAAATTTGGCTATTGGGAATATTTTTAGGGTTACGCTAGCTATTGAAATTGCGAGTGTATGGGATTAGAGAAGTTGCTTGAGCAATGGATAGAGCAATGAACTATAGCATGAAAATAAAGTATATTTAGAGACATTTGATTTCATACCATGTTTTAGGTGAAAGTGTTATATCTAATAATAACATGTAATAGATAACATGTGAACATTAATATGATGAACATGATGAAATTACTAAAAGTATGGAAAAAGGGCTCCAATGTAGCTTATAGTTTATAGGTAATTATTATATTTAGTGTTAGGGTGAGTGAGAGTGAGGGAGACAATTCACTTTGCAATTGATGATATTTATGTGCATATCACCCATGTGAAGATGGGAGAAGCTTGGGCATTAGTCCTTTTCTAAAGATGCCCAAGACCAACCGACTTACCTTTTCGAGTGCATTGATTTAAGAAATGATAAAAGGAACTATATATAATCTAAAAACCTATAATAAAGCTTGTGTCACTAATGTTGAAGATATATAATGGATAACATTAATAGTGCATTGATTTTAGTATTTGTACAATGGATACCAACATTGATTTTAGTGTTTTTACATTGAACAAAATTGTTTTCTACACTGTTCTTGCTATAGTGCATTGATTTATGTATTTGTACAATGGATAAAATCAATTTTAGTGTTTTGTGCATTGATTTCATTAAATTACATAGATTTCAGCGTTCATGAAATCACAAATTTATAATTAAGTTGTTTGTTGCATTGCTATTATTATAGTGCATTGATTTTAGTGTTTTGTGTAGTCACAAGGGTTGACTTTGAATAAATAAACTTTTAATATTGGAAAGAATGAGACATAGTGTATGTGCATTGATTTATGTATTTGTATAATGGATAAAATCAATTTTAGTGTTTTGTGCATTGATTTCATTAAATTACATAGATTTCAGTGTTCATGAAATCACAAATTTATAATTAAGTTGTTTGTTGCATCGCTATTATTATAGTGCATTGATTTTAGTGTTTTGTGTAGTCACAAGGGTTGACTTTGAATAAATAAACTTTTAATATTGGAAAGAATGAGACATAGTGTATGAAATTCACTGCTATATCTCAAGTTCAAAGTTTGAATGGTTTTTGTTTTGAACCTCCCTTATCACATGATGGATATGACTAGATAAGAAATCTAGCAAGTATGGCTATACAAAAGCTGAAGAAGATACATTAAGTATATTGATGCATAATCTATCTATCATAATTATATGCATCTTATTACTTATTATTCACCTTCTTCATTATTGAACATTATTATTTTGTTACCACACACCTTATTTATAGTATAATGATTAATGTGACCTTTATGATATACTGTCCAAGTTATAGATGAGATTTAGTAAATTTCAAAGGACTAAATTGATCTAAAGCATATCTCTCTCTCTCTCTCTCTCTCTCTCTCTCTATATATCTATATATATATGTATATATCATCATCATCATCATCATTATCATCTAAAATTTTGGACATGGTACCCACAATCAGAACCAACTTAAATCCATCATAATTCCAAATCTACAAAGATACAAAGACATCAAAAACCATGAAATGCAAAACTTTCCTTGAATTTTATGTCATTAAAAAATATATACTTAATCTCTTTGAAATCTAAAATAATATTAAATGAAATAATAATATATTTTCATATTTTTATAAAAATATTATAATTAAAATTATAAAAAAATGAAAATTTACACATATTAATATCATATTTATTCTTTTTATGTCATTGACAGGCAACTTACTTGAAAGAGATGTTAATGATGTTTGTCATGTTGTGTTTTGGTTAAACGCATTTTGACTAAGTCCAATCATGAAAAATAAAAAAATAAATAGTTATAAATATATAAAACATATTTGTCTTAGTCCAAATTAACATACAATAATAATATTAATTTCAACACTCAAAGTTACAATAAATAAATAAATTAATTAAACAATCAAATTACAATTAAAATTGTAATTATAACTAGCCTAGATCCATCTTAAGTCTAGATCTACCTAGCTTTTATAGGTATCAAATCTTATAACCTGGAGCTCAAAAACCACTAGTAGCTTGACCAAGTCAAGATTACCGTAACTTATGATGTAGAATTTTTATTTTAACATAGGGTTATTTTTATTTATTTTATTTTGATCCAGTCAAAATGTTTACAGGACAAGACATTACAACAAAGTGCCTCTTAGCACAATTAATAATTGAACCGGTCTAAATCCATCTTCATTCTAGATCTACCACGTTGATCAAATATCTACCAAACCCAACCCGGAAAAAGACCAAATCTCTAGACGTGCAAACCTCTTTTAAGATGGAAAGAAATTTGATCTACCATGCTGATCAAATATCTACCAAACCCGGAAAAAGACCAAATCAAACCTCTTTTAAGATGGAAAAAAATTTGATCGCTCTAGATACTTAATAAATCCAAAATTAAAATAAAACTAATCTAATTTAATTATTAA
>APFE030167898.1:122416-182398 GCA_000404065.3 Pinus taeda
GGTATTTATTTATTTTTATTTTTTTTCCAGTTTTAAATTTATGCTCTTTACTATTCTTTTATAAAATTGAAGGAAACCATTCATCATACAAAATATTATTTTAAATTCATTGCTTATCAATGTTACTAAACCTATAACAATTTATATTATCCAAGTATTTCTTCAAAACAGGGATTATCTGAAAATATCTTTAGAAAGTCATATTGTCTCTAGACTTCATCTACACAACATTAAAATTGTAGTTTTAAGAAATTGTATACAAGACTTCCGAAAATGACATCAGAAGACTAGTGACTATATACACCACAAAAAACCTATAGTCCTTACAAAACATATAATTTAAAACATACTAAATAAAAGTATTCTAACATTATTTTCTAGAACAATACTATGCTATTCTTCATAAAAGATGTAACCTATTTCCAAAGATATATCTCTATTAGAAAGAGCATCTACCTATGTGTTCAATTCCTTGTTTATGTACTGGAAAGGAAGATACTGGAACTTGTCCCTTAAATCCAAAATTCTATCCTTCAAATACTCCAAATTCAACACCTATAAAATAGAAATTCCTATCAACCAATATATTACACGTTTAGGATCTCCCCATACTTGTAAGTGATAGATCTTTTTGTAAGAAATAAAAAAAATTAGAGCCCAAAAAGCAATGATTTCAACTTTTGTGTTTGCATCATATCCAACACCCAACCAAACATAATTGGTAAAATTCCTTGTTAATATGATATGTACACCCATCCACATAAACCTTCTTAAGCAACTCCATCAATAAAAACAACTAGAAATAATAATGAAATAGTAGGAAATCTAACCATTCAGAGGTTTTTAATTTTGGGTTTCTTATTAAATTCCTTGAAATAAATCACAACCCTAGGAAACACTAGATCAAAATTGAAATATTGATTTCAAATACAACTTTATTTCTTATTCTCCAAAGTCCCCTTGCTATTAAAATAGAAAGAGTCTTATGGTTTCCCATGTGATAAGCCTAGAAACTCAAACAATTATAAAGGAAGAGAAAGACACAAACACTTGCAAATATAAAGCTTGTAGTAGAGAGGACAATGTTTCTTTTGCAAAAATCCTTTATATAAATAGATGATCCATAGATTCTAATTCTACTTTGCAAATACTATACAAGTTAGGACCCAAAAACCCCTTTTTTTTAAATTATCTCGAGTATACATTTTTCAAGAAGAAGCCAACAAAAATATCTTAATTTTTGGGGTATATTCCTCATCCATAATTTCTTGTGCCACCATAAACCTCTGTGCTCCACATATGAGAAAGAAAGTAGTTCATATTCTTGACTAGATATTACTTGGCCTGAGTTGTTGTATTCCAACTCTGGAGTAAGGTATCTTCTTCTTCATTAAAAAAAATATCAATAATATATAAGCTTTTGATAAAATCATCCCATTTTGTTGCTACCTCTCCTTGAATTCCTAAATCAAAGGAGTTATTCCAATATCCCTTAGAAGAAAAGCTATAAACAATTTTTTGATATGACTCAATTTATAAAAACCATTTGAATTTAATAAAAATACCATATTTGGGGAAAAATGATAACACTCAACAACTACTATGAAAGGGACCCTCCCCATAATTACCCGATTTCATTTTCCCACCTTCTAGGATAACCAAGAGAAAAAATAAGGAAATGCATCCCTTAATCCTTTCTAAATTATTGAGCCATTTTGAGATGTTTTCAAAGCAGTGGCTCTACCAGGCAATAATGGAATTGTCCTTAATATATTTATCCATAATAATAAGATGCCATAGGCCTGAACCAAACAAATATCTCCAAAGGCTCTTCATAGCCAAAGATTTACCGAACCAGAAATTTTTTCTAAAGCACTGACCACCTAAGTCCTTTGGTCGGGATAAAACCTCCCATCTTGCAAGATGTACTCCCTCTTTGACCTCATTTCCAGTCCAAAGAAATCTAAACATTCTTTGCCTTATTTTAGTAATGATATATTTTGGAAGCTTTGATAGAGTGAGCCAATACACATGAATACCCTCTAGAATTGACTTAACTAGGATCATTCTCCCTTCTAAAGATAACCATTTGTAACACCAATTCCCTATTATTTTTTCAATCTTCCTGATAAGCCATAACCTTTCCTCCTTATGATAGAAAATAGGTTTAAGAAAATAACCTAGATATTTGAATCCTTTCTCTAATTCTTCCTCTTGGTAAGGAAAAAGTGAACTATAATGGCTAAGTGTCTTCTTGAAATCTGTTATGCTAAAAAGTAGATTTGTGGACACTCACCTCCATTCTAGATGCTTGAAAAAATAAGGAAATAATTCTAGAAAAGACTTCCCATTTTACAACAATTCCATCACCAAATAATAATCGATCATCAACAAAAAATAAGTGGCTAATGAAACGAGATTTTGTCACCTTTATCCTTTTTAATCTGCCATGTATTCTAGCATGCATAACCAATTTACTCAAAGCCTCCACTACTACCAAAAATAGTAGTGGAGAAAGTGGACAACCTTGCCTCAAACCTCTTGAATTGTTGAAGAAAATGGTAGGAGATCCATTTACTGAAACAAAAAAATTGTTGAGGAGACACACCCCATTATCCAATTTGTAACATCTAGGTCAAGGAAAATTTATAAAAGGACTTGTCTTAAAAAATACCAATTATCCTTATCATAGATTTTTACTAGATCCATTTTTAATATCAAAGCTTCTAGCTATTTTAACTTGATTGAGTCTAGTGATTCCTGAGCTACACTTATTTCATCATGTATTTTTCTAATGAAAAGAAACCCAAATTGTTCTTGGGTAATCATTTCAACTAATTTATCTTTTAAACTATTAGAAATGATCTTGGTAATGACTTTATATATCAGGTTACATAGTGAAATAAGTCTAGTTAATAAAATTCTTTGGCTTAGAAGATTTAGGAATCAACACAATAAAGGTGGCATTTAATGCTCTAGAAACAATTCCTTCTAATATAGTCTCCTCCATCACCTTCAAGATATATTCTCCATTAAATCAAAAAAATCTAAGTATAATTCAACTATCCACCCATCGGGGCCACAGATTTTGTCTTTTGCAAAGTGTTTCAGTACTTGTTCTACTTTTTCTAATGTGACATGCCTACCAACTCTTGAGGAGTCTTTGTCAGATAAAACCTTGGATAATTTTTGATATCATGCAATTGAGATGATATAGTATTGATACTATCACCTTTAAAAATATTTGAAAAAAGTTCCCTTGCTTCCATTTCCAAATCTATTTGAGAATTTTTTATATTAGCAACTCCACCCTTTAGCTACCAAATAAAATGATTTACTTCTCTTAAATTTGCGAACTTATGAAAAAGAATTGTATTTCCATCCCCAGACTTAACCTAGGTCACTCTACTTTTCTGTCTCCATGACTCCTCTTCCGCTTTAAAATATGAATCTTTCTCTCATCTATATTACAAAGATGTAATTTTAATTTTTCTAGGAAGTTTGTGCTAACAAAGTAATGGAAAAAAATATCATATTCTTGTTCAATTAATAACAATTTATATTTCAATTCCTTCTTTTTTGTTCATTCCCAGTCCTTTACCTTCTTTTTAATAACATTCATCTTAGTAACCCAATATTCCATGTTAGAATCAAAGTTCTATAAGACAATACATGTCAACAATTCTTAATCAACGAAATGAAGGATTTATCTTCCAACCAAGAGTGGTTGAATTTAAAAGGATAATTAACACTTCTTCAAAATCCATTTGTATAAAAATTGGCATATGGCCAAAAATACCTTCAAGGATAACCCACGAATGAAATATTCCCAATATATTTGCTAGAACATCAACAATTAGAAAATGATCAAGTCTCTTGGAAATCCCATTATCCCCCACTCTCCCATTTTCCCAAGTAGGGACAAGTGGAATAGGACATGCATCAAGAAGATTTGAATCCATACTCACCTGGTTAAAATCCTGAAATAAAGGGTCAATGTGAGCGTAACGACCACAAACTTTCTCTAATAGAGGTTGTGAAATTTAGATCCCCAACTAAAATAAGAGGCCAATCATGAAGTAAACCACTATCTTAGATATGTTTCCAAAACTCTTGTCTGTCATAATAAGGCCCATAATAATTTACAATTTTTATTAGATAATCCAAACCTCTAAGAGAACCTTCTAAAATTTAACTATCCCTTGAAAAGAAGGGCTTAAAATCTACAACCCTTGGGTCCCACATAACCAATAGGCCCCTGGAAAGTCCCAAAGAATTTACATAATAAACACTCCATCTAAGACATATTTTAAGGAAAACTTCTCTAGCCTTCTCTCTAGTAACCATGGTTTCTGTTAGGCCCCTATACTACTATCGTAACCCCTTATTGTTATTAGTACAACCCCCTTATTATATTTTTGTACCCATGTAGTCCCCATATTGTTACTATTGTGCCCCATAGAAGCCCACTATTGTTATTATTATGCCCTTACATTATTATTGTTATGTCGGTTCTCATTATATTATGACCCCTTAGACTCCTATATATAGAAAGGAGGTCTTTTCATTTGTATAATCCAAGAATTGTTCATTTGTGTAATATAAAGGAGGTTGCCCCCTCGAAGAGGCTGAATTATAAGTTGTTGATCTATCTTTTCTATCTTTTTGTGAGTTGGTTCCATAACATTTGGTATCAGAGCTTTGGATTCTAGGATTTCACTGCTCCAAACAGGTCATCGTGGTATTTTCATTATAACTTTTTCCTGCGACATTTCAAATGCTAAAACAAAAACCCATTTGGGTTGAAATCATTTTGAACCTTGATTCCGAATTTCAGAGCTTTTCACACTATATTTGCGGAGATATGATCTGAGGAAGTTGAACTTTTTGCAGACTCCCGAATTACATTCTAAACAGGTGACCTGGGGAAAATCATCATAACTGTCTCTTTGAGCATCAGATTGAAATTTCATAAGAAGTTATAGAAAGAGGATAGACTATAGTTTCCTGTATATATTTTTCAGATCCGAAGGTAAAAAAAAATGACACACGGCACTTCATACAAGTTCGCTCTTCCAAAAAGGTATATAATCAGGTCATCTTGGGAGATTGTGCATAACTCTTTCTTGGAGAATCTAAATTCAATTAGACTGGTGGCATTGGAAAGACGACACAGAGGGCCACTACAGGTCACAATTTCAGAACTTAAATATCTGAAAGTACAGAATTATAGTCATTTCAAGATCGAGCTCCTAAAATCAAGAAAAAACGAGACGAGAGTTTGATGGCAAGGATCTGGTAAATTGGATACTACAAATGGAGAAATATTTTGATCTACATGGTGTACCACTATTACAAAATGTATGTATTGCATCTTCATATTTATAACAAGATCAAATTTTTATGGTATAAAGGGCTTTGTTCTTGTAAACAACTTGTTACGTGGTAAAATTTTCATGGAGGAAATTATAGCACATTATGAGAATACAAAGAGCAACACCTTCTTTAGAGAAACACCACAACAATTGGAAGAAAAAAGAGAAAAAGGGGCTTTTGTTACAAAGTGGAAAGAATTTATGGCAACAGGAATCTACCCCTCACAACTATAAATATGGAAGTGTTGTTTCTCCTAGCCTTCCACAATCTACAAGGGTTACACCACAATAATTGGAAGAAAAAAGAGAAAAAGGGCTTTGTTACAATTGTGATAGCAAATGCACTAAAGGTCATAAGTGTACTAAGAAGAAATTATTTTACATAGATTATGAAGAGGAGGAAGAAAAGGATCAAGAAACATCAAGAAGAGGATATACGCCAAGACCCAACCCCAGAGAAAGAAGAAATGAATTCGACCATATCTTGTAAATCATTGGCAAGAATTACCACTCCTCAAACTCTCAAGATAGAAGGACATATCAAGAAGAAAAAGGCTCAATAAGTGAAATATCACATCAAGAAATAAGAGATGAATCCAACCATATCTTGTAATGCATTGGCCGGAATTACGACTCCTCAACCTATCTAGATAGAAGGACATTTCAAGAATAAAAATGTTCAAGAAGTGAAAGATCACATTGAGCATCAAGAAATGAATCCGACCATATCTTGTAAAGAATTGGAAGAAATTACCACTCCTCAAACTCTCAAGATAGAAGGACCTAATCAAGGAAAAAGGTTCAAGCAGTTGCAAATCACACAAGCATAACAACAAGTTCTCCAACTTTTAAGGATTACGCCACCTTGGTACAAAATTCGAATGAAACAACAGTAGATCAAAATCGTAGTAAAAAATGTTTTGATGTAGGTGGATGGGTATTTTTACTGCTTCCATCTCAAGCAAGCTATTTATGAGAGGAAATGTTGGCAATACTACATGCACTTAAGAAATGGCGACCTTACCGAATGGGAAGACACTTCAAGGTAAAAATGGATCATTATAGCCTTAAATATTTTTTAGAACAACTATTATCTTTAGAAGAATAAAAAAAATGGGTCACAAATATGTTGGTTATGACTTTGACATCATCTATAGAAAAGGGAAGAAATTTTTTGTTATAGATGCACCCTTAAGAAAGGATGAGGATGTGGAAGCATTGTCTTGTGCAATTTCTATTATCCAACCAGATTGGAGAAACAAAGCAAGGGATGAATGGAAGAAGGGCGAAGAATTATGGCCACTCATTCAAAAGTTGCAGAAGATCCCAATCCAAACAATATTGCCAGAACTTGAAGAGGAAGGAAAAATCATATTGGAACCTGGAGCAGTCACAGAAACAAGAACCCGACAGCTACGAAGTCGATCAATTTCAGAGTATCTCATCAAGTGGAAGAACTTACCCACTGAAGATTCCACATGGGAGGACAAAAATTTTATACAGAAGCATCAAGAACTACTCAAGCATTGAGAACAACACTTTTTGAAGGAGAGGGGCATGTTAGGCCCCTATACTACTAGTGTAACCCCTTATTGTTATTAGTACAACCCCCTTATTATATTGTTGTACTCATGTAGTCCCCATATTATTACTATTGTGCCCCATAGAAGCCCACTATTGTTATTATTGTGCCCTTACATTATTATTGTTATGTTAGCTCTGATTATATTACGACCCCTTAGACTCTTATATATAGAAAGGAGGTCTTTTCATTTGTATCATCTAAGAATTCTTCATTTGTGTAATGTAAAGGAGGTTTCCCCCTCGAAGAGGCTGAATTCTAAGGCGTTGATCTATCTTTTTATCTTTTGTGAGCTGGTTTCATAACAATTTCTTGGATTAAAATAATAGAAGGCCTATTTAACTCCACTAATCTCTTAAGGGAATTTATCTTGGAATTCCTCCCCTTCTCCCCTTACATTTAAAGAGATCAAAATCATGGATGACCTTCTTGAGAGGGCTTCTCTGCTCTAAGTGCCCTAGGTTAGCCAGAAACTTTTAAAACTTCCTTGAATGAACCACTTTGTCTAGCTCCTTCTCAAGCCATATCTTTCTTATTTTATTTCTTCTTCCTAACGGTGACATTTGGAAAATGATTGATAGGATTTGAATTTTCCATTTCCTTAAAACACGATCTATTATAAACATCTAGAGGAGTTAAATTTAGAATTTCCTTCAACTTGGATGGGATAAGGGATCAGATAAAAGGAAAAGATAAGTCCACCAACTCTTTCCCTAAGGGAGATTCCTGAAGATTATTAAGGATAGAGCCAAGAAGGGATTTAGGATTGAGATGTTTGGCCCTTAAATAAGAAGTATGTGGTTTATCAATTGCAGTTACAAGTGAAATTGTAGACAAAGACTCTGATATTTTTGTGAAACCATAAGTAAATAGGGTAGTTTGAGGGGATATGAACATTCTCAACGAAGGATTTATAAAACAATAAGAAACCACAAATTTATTACTAGCCCCCAAATCTACAAGACTAGTTGACAAAGGAGGAAAATATTTTGGGCTTAAACAAATAACTTCATCTCTCTCTTTAGAAGACTTTAAAATGGAATTTCGCAAATTCTTATTTGTTACATAATTTAAAGGATAATTTGTTCAATTTCATCCAATAATAAAATATCTTTTAGAATAATAGATTGAATCAGAGAGTTAGATAAATATTTTAGCTTACCGAAAAAATCTTCAAATAAAGTTGTACCAACACAAAAAATTGTGGAAGGTTGATGACCCCATCGCAAACCTTCAAATTAGAATCCTCCACCACATGAGAAAGTGTTAGCTTGAAACTCAGATCCACCACAATGGTATGGCTCACTTTTGAGACTAAAGGGACAAAACCCCTATTAGGTTTTTCTTTGAACCTCATATTTGAATCCTCAATTGATTCCACTACAGAAATTTCAGATGTAGAAAGGACAACCTCTTCAGAAATTGTCATCCTTGAGACTAGAATAGTGATATCTTTGTTCTTTAGAAATAATACCTCTTTTGGATCCACCATAGAAAATACCATCTTTACAATCAACCAATACCATAAACCTAATAGGGTTCTTGGAACTCTCTAACCTTAAACTCACACACTCCTCCAAAGTAACTAGGTTGGAAGGATTAAGGGAGAGAAACCCTATTAGGGTTTCCCCTATCCTCGACAAAACTAAACTCCAAACCTTCTTTCAAATTCTCTAACACTGTGACACAACTTCCTCGACAAATATTTTTGGCTTGAATTTGGTGCTTGATAGAATAGGTCTCCACATTTATAAAAGAATCTTTTGCAAAATAGTCAGAGGCATAACTAGAAGATGTCGGCCCAAAAACCCTTTCATCCAAAATCTAGGAGATTTGTAACTTTGTCGACCATCAAAAACTGAGAAATTATACACTATGTGATTTTTAAAAGAAATTTCTAGGAAGCTACCTTTTAAAAGGTCTGTTTGGTGGCATAACAAACAAATAAATGAGACTTTCTAGAAGTCCAAAGATTGACAACAAATTTTCTTCCCCCAAATAAACTCAATCTCTACTGGCAGACCAGAAGAAACATTCATTTCCACAAGAACCCACAAAATCTTCTTGTTAAATGACACTATAAACAAATCATTAAAAAAACCAAATTTTTGAATAGTGTTAGCCACCTTTTCTACTACCTATCTTGACTAGAGTTCTAATGGAAAACCATCATTTTAACCCATAGGTTTTGGATTTTTGGCTTCTCAAAAAAAGGATTAGAATCAATATGCCATCTCTAAAGCCATAAGTTACCACGACCAACCACCTTAGGTTTCTTAAGGACTGTCTAATGGTCATTTTTAACTAAAAAGATAAAAATATAATCAATTATTCATCAAGAACTCACCTTCAAAGAATAACTTATGAGAGGTTTCCACAAGTGACTCAACCGATGTTGTACTTTTTTCCTTGACAGTTAAACCTTCCAACCACCACCCAACATCAGGCTAGAAAGACTATCCACTTGGATTTTTCCTTGCTAAAGGAGACATAGTTAAACTTTCCAACCAACATCTTGCTAGAAAGAGTATCCACTTGGCTCATATTAACATCTCTCCCCAAAGTTAATACCGGCTTCTCCAAACGAGCCCTCAAGGATTTTACCCACCTTCTAATCCTTTCCACCTCCCCCGAAAAGTTCGATCTAGGAAATTTTGACCACGATTTCCCAAAGCGTTCCAAAACAATGTATAGTCGCAATCGGCAATCTCATGTTAACCCAGATTTAGTGAAGCGGCACGACCTCTCTAATTTATTTTTTTAATTTGAAATTTATTGAACGGGGAAGGATTGTCAAATTCCAAGGTTGCTGGAACTATAAACATTTAATATTTGATTCTCATTACATTCTCTCAAGATTAAAAGTTTATCCAAATTTGAGACTTAATAGTTTTGTTATTAGTATAATGTTTTATTTATTATTGGTTATTAATTGATTGATTTCTTATTATAAATATATAATTTAAAGAAAATAATTATTTTTATAAAATATATTATTGAGTAATGAGTTTTTGAAGCTTATATTACTAAGTTATGATAACACGATTTTTTTTATTTTATGTGTTTAGTTTTATTTTTAAATTTGTTAGAACATATTATTTATTAAGTCATTTTTCATTTGACAAGAAATTAATAGCTAGTCAATGTTAACTTATTTTATAATATTTTTTTAATTTATTTAATCTTAGCAGTGTGGGAAATGATTAGTAGTTCAGTAACAACTTTTACCTTAATTTTGGTGAAAATTGTTCACTTGTTAATCCAATCTCTCTTATAAATAGTTAGAGAGATGGGATCATATAATTTTTTTCCTTAGAATTAGAAATAAATATCACTATTGTGTTCGTCTCACTAAGACAACTATGGTGTTATAAAACTTTACCTCAATTCGATCTCTGGATCATGATTTACGATCCTTTAAATTTATGATAAATCAGAGGGCGCCATGTCATGAGTTTGGGTCCCATGTCCCCATCTTATTCATTCGGGAAAACCTCGCTTCATACCGCCAAGGAAACAATTTTCGATACTCCCGCTTCATATGTCCAGGGAAAACCACTTCATGCATCCATGGAATACCATGGCTAAAACCCCTGGAGCTTACCTCGTCGGAAACTCTCAGGTTCGGTCCCTGACTAAACTCTAAGTGCATGCCTCGGCGAAAAATCTTGGTGCGCACCTTGGTGAACACTCTTGGTGCGTACCCTGGTGAAAAATCCTAGAGAGCACCCTAACGAAAACTCCTGATGTGTACCTGGTTGAAACTCCTGGGACTACCTCGACTGAAACTCGTGGTCATACCCCGACTTAAACTTCTGGGACTACCTCAGATGAAACCTTTGGTCATATCCTGACTGAAACTTTCAGGACTACCTTAGCTGAAACTTTAGGCCATACCCCAGCTGAAACTTTTGGGACTACCTTGACTGAAACCTTTGGTCATACCTCAATTGAAACTTCTAGGAACAAGGCCTTCAGAGCTTCATCATTCCTCCTCCAGTCTTATTGCAATAACGCCACTAATAGCAATAACTTGTGCCCAAAGACATACATTTCTCACTTTTTGCACTATGTGCCATTCACAAGGGAGCCCTAACATGGCCCGACTACGGTGGTTCCAAAGACGTTTGGACTTGCAACAGAGTCTCACTGTGGCCATTGGAGTTTGCTAAGGCACCCTCTTGTGCTATTCCTCTTGAGCTTACCAGAGATTTCCTCTTCTAGGGTGCACGATGTCTGTAATAGAGAACATTTGTCAGGGACTTGACCATACATGCTAACAACTTATCTATCATGTTCCTCTAGGATCTATAGTTCTTAGGATCTCCAACATTTCTCCTGGATCTAACAGTTCTCTCCATAGAGATTTACAGGTCTCATTCAAGGACCCAATAAGTGTCACATGTATATAAGAGTGACCATAGAGCATATGGTGCCAAAAGGACTGTAAGGAGATCAGCCCCCTCAAAGGAGCAAGGAATCCCTCTTTTAGGTTCGACTACAAATAAAGGGATTATGGATAAGCTCATAATAGTTAAGGTCACAAACCTACAAGCATTCCCTTGTTAGGGACATGTAATTCTAGGCATAGCTACACTGATGACTATCAGCTAACATCTTCTACATGTTGGGTGACTCTTGAAGGGCATCCACTACCCACACCTCGCACCACATTGCTAACTCGATGTGTGTTACAACCACACAGTGACCATATGCACACATATGAATTCTCTATTGCATAACAAGCAAGAACACAACAACTTATGCAAGGGTTCCAAGTGACTCACTAATAGAGTTGACTGATAGTTAAATAATCACTAGCAAGGAACTAATCAAGTTGAGTACCATTGCTATAGCTAGCCCTTCCAAACCAGGATTTACCACATTATCACATCGCCAGGACAACAGACATAATATGGCTCCTTTCCATGGGAGATTTAACTTCAATGCATATGTAACAATGATCCATCGTGTAGGAAGTGTAGTGGTATGAAATCAAGTCAACCCAACTCATGGAGTTGTGCCATACACAATAGAGCACATAGATCTTTTGGACCAAGTCCTAAGTAAAAGGCATGTGTAGTCCCATCACCAGGTTTCACATCTCTGGAGGCTTGAAGAAGCCCCTCCTATAACCTCAAAGGTTAGTAAGAATGAGAGAGAAGTCCTCAGTATCATCACATTTCACATAATCCATGTCAATGTAGACTATCATTAATGTAATCATCGTACTGTAACAAGGGGAAACTATCATACTAAATATTGCTTAAATAAAATTGAGATTCTAGTAGGCTATTCTAATGCCTTAACATTGAAAAATATATTAGTTAACTGTGTAATAGTAATAATACAATCATGTATTTTTTGCACAACAATACCATTTCAACCAGAAATGTATCACATATTCATTATTAGAAAACATACATAAGAAACACTTATCTTGTAAATCCTTGGGAAACTGAGTAGGGTACTATGACTCTCCACCCAATCGTAGATAGATGCAATCAATCTTTCTCTTGCAACTATCAACACCGAGCTAGATTCCAAAGATTGAGATGGCTTGCTCAAGGGCTTGTATACCAACTGCTGGATGAAACATGGACTATCAAGGTCCTCTTACCTCCACCCACCAACCGATTAGCAGTCAACAAGTTCTCAAGGAATCAATAGGATCACTACCTCCCCCCTCCATCTATTCAACAACTAATGAGATCTATGGAAATGATAGGTTGAACCTCCACCCTAAACATATCACATAGTGATTTCACCCACTAAGGGGACTCAAGAATCCACTGTAAAATTGAATGAAACAAGCAAAGGAGAGTCTAGAAGTTCCTAACAAGACTCCAAGGGCTAAACCTATACCCATGTTGTCAAGGGACTCTATAGAAAACCCATCTCCACCCTCCATCTCCTTGGGTGTCCTAAGGTTTACCATCACCTAGAGAATTTCCTCATGTACCCCTATTGCTCAACCAAAAAATAAGACAACTCTTTTAAGAGCCCTGGAATAGAATATAAGTGTTCCCATTGTTATGCTGCACTATCAATAATTTCATCCTCTATCCGCTCGTCTACATGCATTCTTCAATTGTCCAGCCCACGCTACGTTGTGTCTCACTGGTCCTCTGCTTTAGAAATGCCAATTATTTTGATTGTTCTCAATTGCTCCATAATTTTTCCTCCTTCCAGTCTAGAGTGTCCAAACAACAAAATTGAAACTCTACGTCTCTTAAATGTGCATGCACCCCTGAGTGGTGTCATCCATAGTGGTTCTCCTCTGTGAGTTCTTGTCCATGGTGGTTCTTCTTTGCGAGTTCTTCCTCAATCTACAACTACATAACCATTTGCGTAATCTCTCTCTGTGTGTTCATTGTTCCTTTTCCTTTTCTTATCTCCACCCTTCCCCATGCATGATATTTGACTTCCACATGTCCTTTCTCCTTTCCTCCATGCGATAAAGACCCCTATTAACTTCCTCTTCTAGCCAGTGCCCTATGCTGCATGGGTTTTTCATTAAATTATTGTCCCTTGCTGCCTTGTTCCTTGTCCCAAACAACATGGGATTTATGTATTCTTTTTGTATCCCATAAATTAAGAACAACAATGCTATTAATTACACAACAACCAACCTTCAATGGATATCCCAAAACAAACCATTTTTGAAACAAGTAAACTGAACATTCTCAAGCAAGTAACCACCTAGTCTTTGGAATCCATTTCACTCACTCAACCTCACCTTAATTTGAAAATCCAAATAGATAATATGTTTTTCATGGAGTTCATAAGAAAATATTGTTGGGGCTATCACAAACCCCTCCCCCTTGACGGAACACTCTCCTCAATGTTCTTTGTCCATATATATATATATATATATAACATAAGAACAAAACAAAATACACGTACTGTTTTATGGATATTTATATATACAACTCTATACAATATTTACAACATATATACATTTGCTTCAACTAACAAACAAAAAATGATATGCTTCCCTCATCGAGTCAACAATTTCCTAAGTGGCTTCCTTGGGCCAAAGTGTTTCCACTACACCTTGGCTTGCTCTATCGCTTGATTCTGGAGCATGGTGCTCCTCTAGGATGCATAGTGGCTCTGGCTGGAACTCTCCCTCTAGTTCTACCTATAACATAGATCAATAAATCACATGATTAGAATTCTATACATAACTTTTAAGAAAATAAACATGGAAAACATCATGGACTTTAGTGATGGTGGTAAATCCAACTTGTAGTCCATTGGTCCAATCCTTTCAAGGATTTCGAATGGCCCACAATACTGCGGTGCCAACTTGACACATGGCCGAATACTCAAGAATATTTTCTTCAGCTTAATTCTCAAGTAAACATGTTCCCCCACTTGGAAGTCCTTATGCACCCTATGTTGGTCCACATATCTCATTATTTTCCTATGCTACCTTCAAATTTTGTCTTATAACCTGTATTTGCTACTCCATTTCTCTCAACATGTCAGGTCCAATAAGGAATCTATTTACTAGATCATTCAAGCTGATAGGAGTATTACAACTCCTCCCATACAATGCCTCAAATGGGCTCATTTTCAAGGAGTCTTGGTAGCCATTATTATATGGAAATTATATAAGTGGAAGATACTCTTCCCACTTATTTTGTTGGTGCATTTAATACATCCTCAACACGTCTTCGACGATTTGATTCACCCTTTTTGTTTGTCCATCTGTTTGCAGATGATGAGAAGTGCTAATTTCTATTTTAGTCCCCAATCCTTCAAATATCTCTTTCCAAAAATAGGAAGTGAACTTAGCATCCCTATATGAGATGATCTTCTTGAGAACTCCATGCAACCTCACAATCTCCCTTATGAAAATTTGAGCCACCGCACTAGATGAGTTGGTGGATTTGACCACCACAAAATGAGCCACCTTGCTCAACTTGTTAATCACCAACATAATTGCATCATGCTATCTGGAGTTCCTTAGTAATCTAGTAATGAAATCCGTGGAAATCACCTCCCACTTCCATCCTAGAATGGGAATGGGCTGCAATAAACATGTTGGATGTTTGCACTCATCTTTCACTTGTTGGAATTCTATGCATTTAGTAACAAAATCAACCACTTATTTTTTTTAAATATGATCATTAATAAAACATTTGATGGCTATGAGAGTCTTTTGGGACATGGGATGGCTTTTCATGGAATTCTTTCATGATGATCCTCTTTAGTTCATCACTATTTGGTGCATAGATTCTATTTTTGAATCTAATTAGACCATCACTTGTGAGATGATACCCTTCATCCTTACCATGTTCTTGCAACTTTTCTTTCAATTTCTAGTATTTTTCATCATGTTATCTTGTGTTTTTGACCCTTTCCACTAGGTCCACTTCATAAGAGATTATGGTTTCTAGATGATTCGGTTGAATCCTTCTACTAAGTGCATCAACCACCTTGTTCTCTTTGCCTTTGATGTACTTGATTTAAAATTCAAACTCACTAAGTATATCTAGCCATATAGCCTATCTTGTAATAAACTTGGGTTGATCGAACAAATATTTGAGTCCACTTTGAACTGTCATAAGTGTGAATTTTCTACTGAGGAGGTAATGTCTGCATATCTTTAATGCATGAATGATGGAAACCAACTATAGATCATGAGTCGCATAATTTACCTCATGTTCATTTAATTTCCTCAACTCTTAGGAAAATACTTGAACTTCCTTGATCAAGACTCCACCGAGCCCTTCCTTGCAGGCATACGTGCATACCACAAAATCCTTATCAAGGTCTGCAATCCTCAACACTAGTGCATTTATGAGAAACTATTTCAATCACTCGAAGCTTATTGCACACTCAAATTTCCATTCAAATTTATTTCCTTTTCTCTCAAAGGATGTGATAGGATGGCCTATCTTGGAGAAATTTAGATGAATCTCCTGTAGTAACCTTCCAATCCCATGAATAATATGACTTCATCCACGTTCTTTGGTGTTGGCCACTCCATTATGGCCTTGATGTTTTTCGGGTCAACAAATATCCCTTCCTTGGAGAGAATGTGCCCCAAATATTGTATTTGTGACTGAAAGAAGCCACATTTGTTGAGCTATGCGTAGAGCTTGTGTTCCCTCAATAATTGTAGCATTGCAACCATATGTTTTTCATGCCCTTCTTCAGTCTTCAAATACACCAATATGTCATCAACGAAGACAATCAAAAACTTGTCCAAGTAAGGATGCAACACACTTTTCATTAAACACATGAATGTGGCAAGGGCATTAGTAAGCCTGAAGGGTACTACTACATTCATAGTGCACATATCTTGTTCAGAAAGCATTTTTGTGGATATCCTCTTATTTGATGCACACTTGATTATACCTAGACCTAAAATCAATTTTGGAGAACATTGCTGCTCCTCTCAGCTAGTCAAATAATTCATCAATCTGTGGCAACAAACACCCATTCTTGGTAGTCACTTTATTTAACTTCCTGTAGTCAATATATAGTTTGAGTGTCCATTATTTTTTCCTTAGAAACAATATTGGAGCTCCCCATAGTGGAAAAATTGGACATATGTAGCCTTTATCAAGCATTTCTTTCAGCTATAAATTCAACTCAATCATTCCTATCATACTCATCCAATATGGTGCCTTGGATGCTGGTGCTTCTCCAGGCACCAACTCAATCAAAAAGTATACTTATCTATGAGCAGGCAATCTAGGAATATCCTCTGAAACACATCTCTACACCATCGCAACACAAGATATCTATATACTATTTTACTTTCGTCCCTTTCAACCTAGCTATTGGCATTGTCATCACTGGTAATTTTTACGACAAACAATTGAAAACCCTTATGGGAGCTACCCTTTGCTTACATAACTATAGTTTTCCTTGCCAAGGTGGGCTTTCACTTTCCTTGAAATATTATTTTCCTTCCTACTTCATCTAGGCATTCAATTTTCTTCTCATAATAATCAACATTGGTATGATGCTTATACAACCAATCCATACCCAATAGTATGTTGTGCGCCCCCAAAGGTAACACATTTAGGTGCGTTGTCATTAGCATGCCTTGGAGCTCAATCACACACGATTTTACCTAATAGCTCTGTTATGTAACCATCTCACAAAATAGAAGAAAATATAGATCAATGACTTAGAAATCAGCCTCTTCGAGGGGGCAACCTCCTTTACATTACAGAAATGAAAAATGCTTGGATGATAAAAATGACAAGACCTCCTTTCTATATATAGGAGTCTAAGGGGTCCCAATATAATCAGAGCCTACATAACAATAATATTGTAGGGGCACAACAATAACAATAGTGGGCTTCTATGGGACACAATAATAACAACATGGGGACTACATGGGCACAATAATACAATAAGGGGGTTGCAATAATAACAATAAGGGGTTACACTAGTAGTATAGGGACCTAACATGCCCCTCTCCTTAAAAAGGTGTTGTCCTCAACGCTTGAGTAGTTCTGGATTCTTATGTATAAAATTCTCATCCGCCAATGTCGAATCTTTAGCGGGTAAGTTCTTCCACTTGACAAGATACTCTGAAATTGATCAATTTTGTAGCTGTCAATTTCTTGTTTCTATGACTGCTTCAGGTTCCAATATGATTTTTCCTTCCTTGTCAAGTTCTGGAAATATTTATTGAACTGGGATCTTCTCACTTATAACCTTCTTTAAGCAAACATGGAAAACTGGGTGCACTCAATAAGATGCAGGAAACTCCAATTTGTATGTCATAGTACCAATATTTTGTAACACCTTGTATGGACCATAATACTTTGGCGATAATTTATTATCCTTCTTAGCTTAATTGAGGGACATTTTTTTGTATGGTTGTATTCATAGAAATACCCATTCACCTACATCAAAATTTATTTGCTACGATGTTGATCTACTTGTTGTTTCATTCTATTCTATGCGAATGTGAGGTTATCCTTTAAGAGTTTAAGAACTTGTTGTTGATGCTCAATGTGATCTTCCACTGCTTGAACCTTATATTTTGCTTTTAAAGATGATGTGATGGACAGTGAATGATATCCATTAAGTGCCATAAATGGGGTCATTTTTGCTGCAGTATGGAAGGAAGTGTTATGCCACCATTCAGCCAGAGGCAACCATTTGACCCATTGTGTCTGTTTATCAGAGACAAAGCAAAAAAGATATCCTTCCAAACATTTGTTCACTATGTCATTTTTCCCATCAGATTGAGGATGATAAGATGAGCTATGAGCTAACTAAGAACCTAGACAAGAAAATAATTTTGTCCAAAAATTTCTAGTGAAAATGGGATCTTTGTCGCTTACAATAATCTTTGGGTTTCCATGTAGCTTTTAAATTGTTTCCATAAATGTAGTAGCAACTATATTGGCTTTAAATGGATGAGATAATGCACAAAAGTGTGCATACTTGGTAAGTCTATCAACTACCACCATGATGAAACTCTTTCCTTCAGACTTGGGTAAACCTGTGATAAAATACATTGAAACCTCCTCCCAACATTGACTTGGAATGGATAAAGGTTGTAATAGACTTGGGGTCTTAACTGTCTCAACTTTATTTTGTTGGAAAACCAAAATTTCCATCACAAACTTTTGAATATTAGATATAAGGCCATCCCAAAAAAATTCTTTCTTAACCCTGTGGTAAGTTTTTGAAAAAACAATCCAGAACCTATCAACAAAGCTGAGCACGCGCCTCCCTACGCGTTTCCCTGACCTAGCAGTCGACTGCTGGTCTTTTCTTTGCAGCACGAGGCCTCTGGCCTCTGGCCTTCCATGGCCTCTCCGAACCCTGCCACGGAGGGCCCTGTTGATCAGCTCGATGCATATGCGTGTTTCTAGTCCGCTGTAGATGCGTTTTCTGCTTTAGTCAAATCTCTTCAGCCTCAGAGAACTCATCCTGCGCTGTCCAAGTTTGTCAAGAAACTGTATGGGTTGCAAGAGGTTGACCTTCCTCCTACGTTACCACAAATGGATGCTCTCTCTTTAGCTAAGTGGGGGCTCATCGGTCAGTTCACCGGCCTATGGCCTTCCCCGAAAACTGTTCAATGATGGATCGAAAGAAACTGGGCAGACAAAGTTAATGGTAAAATCTCCATTCGTTTCTGTGGAAAAGGTTATTACACTTTCCACTTTGAATCTAGAGCAGACAAGGACCTAATCTTCAGAAATGGGCCGTACTTCATGGACTCTCGTGGTCTGTACCTGAACCAATGGACTCCAGATTTCGATCTTGAGTTGGATGTCCCTAATGCTGTTCCGGTCTGGGTTTGTCTTCCGCATCTCCCGCTCCACTGCTGGGGAGACGACTCGGTTCGAGCCATCGACAATGCTGTTGGAAAATAAATTGATTGGTGTGAGCTCAAGGATAATATGCAGGCATGTGCGCGGATATGCGTTGAAGTTGATCTCGACAAGGGTCTTCCAGAAGCAATCAAACTAAAAGTGGACGATTGGACGCATATTCAGCAACTGGACTACGAACAAATTCCTTTCAAATGCAAGGTATGTCACGAATACGACCATTTTTCCAATCGCTGTTCTAAAATTGTTAATGTTGAACCTGCTCAATCAAAAGAACAATGGGAAACTGTAAAGAAAAAGAAGACTGCCTCTAGCTTGAAAGCAAAATTTGAAGAGGCTCCTCCCAAAACTGCCCCTCCCAAGCCTAATCCCCCTTCAGCTCCACCCAAACCCTCCTCCTCAGCTGTCCCTTCTCCCTCCTCTCATCTTGGTCGACCCATCTTCCCCACCTCGGGGCCATCCACTGGTTCTCCCCTCATCTCTTCAAATCCCTTTGACACCCTCTCTCTCCCTGATAATGACCCCCTGAGCCCCCTTGAAAATGACCCCCCCCATCCTTTTTTCTCTTTCTCAATCCTCCCCCTCCCATTCCCTCACCCCCGCCCCCACCCCGAGCTACTAGAAGCTCCTCGAAAGAGCATTGAATCAATCAAGAATCTAAAAAAAAAGGACCTGGCAAGAAATCAAGTAAATAGCAAAGGAACGAAAAATGCTCAAAAAGACATCGCCATGGGAACTCAAAATCCCATAGAAACTTATATATTGGGGCAAAATAGCAATGAAAAAACACATAAGGAGCAAGGGGGACGAGCATCCCTCCGAAAACCAAATACTCAATGATGAAAGTCATATCATGGAACTGTAGGGGACTAGGACACCCCTCAAAAATTACTTCCCTAAAAGAGGAATTGTAATGATTCAGGAAACAAAGCAAAGATTGCAAGAGATGACAAGAATTATAGAACATCTCACGCATTATGAGGGACAAATATGTGAAGTAAGAGGAGCTTCTGGCGGTATCACCACAATGTGGAACAAAAATACTTGGAAATGCACATCCAAAACTATCAATCCATATTGGATCAAAGTCACACTAGAAAAACAAGCAGAGGATAAGAAAATAGTCATTTATAACATTTATGCTCCGAACCATTTCAGAGATAAAGATCGGTGCTGGGCCACACTACAAGAAGACATCCAAACTGAAGACAATAGAAATATCATCTTTGGGGGAGACCTAAATCTTATATTACACTCCAATGGAAAAAGAGGAGGCTTTTTTACACATGATCCTTATAGAGCAAAGCTGGAAAACATCATGCAAGAGTGCGATTTAGTAGATATCATCCCAAAAAATCGGAGGTACACTTGGAACAACCGCAGGTTGGGAAGAGATAACATTCTGGAGCTCCTTGACAGAATTTTGGTAAATACTTCTCTCCTCTCTGAGTTTTCCACTGCTCATGTTGATATTCTGCCTTATTCAGCCTCTGATCACTACCCCATTAGCATTGTTCTTGAAGCACATTGTCCTTTGGGGCCATTGCCTTTCAAATACAATTCTCTTTGGCGTAGCAATCCTATTGTGGATCAGATTGTCCAAACAGCCTGGCATCATCATATAGAAGGATCACCGGGATTCATTTGGGAATGCAAGCTGAAGAGTACAAAAAACGCCCTGAAGGAATGGGTGAAGCAGCATTACAAAGAACCAAAAAATGTCAAAGCTGAGCTAAAAAATAAATCGAAATAAACTCACAGGAAAATCAAGGAAAATGGGCTGTCCCAAGAGGATAAAGCATTAGAAAGTGATATATATATTATCAGTTGTACCGGGTTAATAGAGAAGAAGAGCAGAAATGGAGAATTAAGTCAAGACAACTTTGGCTTCATGGAGGAGACAAAAATACAACTTTCTTCCATAAGCAAGCAACTGTCCGGAAAGTCAGAAATAATGTCACCATGATCAACGATGAGGAAGGCTGCCCTCAAGAAACCCAAGAAGATATCAAGTAAACTGCCTCAGCCTATTACAACACTCTCCTAACTGAGACAAAAGAAACAGAGGACTATTCAGACCTTCTACAGCATATGCCCAAAGGAATCAATGAGGATATTAATGCAGATTTTACTAAGGAG
Organism: Pinus taeda; assembly: GCA_000404065.3. Lineage (NCBI taxonomy): Eukaryota > Viridiplantae > Streptophyta > Pinopsida > Pinales > Pinaceae > Pinus > Pinus taeda. The sequence goes on from APFE030167898.1 coordinate 143,836, forward strand.
ATCAATGAAGAAGAAATACATGATGCCATCTGGGCTCTCCAGCCAGATAAAGCCCCAGGTCCAGATGGATTTCCTATCTGTTTCTATAGAACATACTGGGGAATAATAAAAAAATATCTTGTCAAAATGCTAATATGGTTCCAACGTAAATGCAAAATTGGAGGATTCACTAATGCCACCCATCTTGCCCTTATCCCTAAAGAAAATCGACCTTTGACTTTCTCACGCTTTCGCCCAATATCCTTGTGTAACTCATCATATAAAATTTTGACAAAAATCTTGGCTGCTCGCCTAAAACCTATCCTCCCCACTCTCATATCTAAAAATCAAGGGGGTTTTTTGGCCAATAGGCAAATTTCGGACTCCATCCTTCTTGTCCAAGAGGCCATTCACTCCAGTCAAACCCAAAATGAGAAAGGCTTCATCTTAAAGTTAGACTTTTCCAATGCCTTTGACCGTGTCAGACATTCCTTCCTATTTTTTGTGCTTGAAAAAATGGGATTTGCCACATCCTTTATTAGCCTTATCAAAGCCTGCATTACAGGACCTTGGATTTCCCCTCTTCTAAATGGCAGACCTGGACCTTCCTTCCAACCCTCTCGAGGCCTTAGACAAGGCTGCCCTCTCTCACCTTATCTCTTTATATTAATGGATGAGTCTTTTAGTAGAGCTCTAGATTACAATCATTGCATGGGCCTCATCACTGGGATCAAATTTGACAATGGAGTCAAAAACATCAATCACTCCCAGTTTGTCGACGATACTCTTCTAAGGGGTGGAGCTTCAAACATCATAGTGCGTCGTTTTAAAACCCTCCTAGACAAATACATGAGCTACTCTAGAGGTCTGATAAATTATCTTAAGAGCTGTATCTATGGGTGGATCACTTCGGCACATGTTCTCCATAGGATTTCTCATACTCTTGGGGTTCCTTGTAAGCTGAATTCGGAGCAATTTACTTATTTGGGCATGCCTGTAAGTGCTGGCAACTTGAAAGCTACAGCCTGGGAAGTTATTATTGACAAAATGAAAAGGAAGATACAACATTGGGGCACTTCTTGGCTTAACCCTGCAGGGCGCATAATTCTTCTGAAAGCAGGCCTCTCTTCCTTGCCCTTGTACTGCTTTACACTTTTACAAGCCCCCGCTAACTTCCATTTTAAAATGGATGCTCTCCTTCGTCATTTTCTTTGGCAAGGAGGGAGAAATGAAAAAAAAAAAATACAACTTGGTAAGCTGGAAGTAGGTCACTCAGCTGTGTGAGAATGGAGGGCTGGGAATCAGATCATCTAAATTCCTAAACCTCGCCTTTGCTGGCACGCTGGTTTGGAGACTCATAACTGGAAGGAATGCTTGGTGGAAAACTGTTCTTGAAAAAAAATACCTCAACCACCCAAGGCACCAACTTTTGGACCATGAGCTCCCCAACAGAGCATGCTCTAAAATATGGGGGATGTGTAAGAAAGCTATACCTTTTCTTGACCAAAACACTTCCAAAGTGCCCAAAAGAGGCAGCTACATAAGAATTGGAGAAGACAAAATAATGGGGCAACAGCCCATAAGCCAACGGCTTGGTACTCAACAGATTCTAGCTCTTTTCAGTAGTGCAGGTATTCAAACTCTGGCCTAGATCTCTTAATGGGAAGCCCACTCCCATACCTGGAAACGTTTGAGTTTCCCTCATATACCAGCAGATGCAGAAATCAATCTCAACAACCTGAAAACTTATCTTCATGGTATAGCGCCCTCCAAACGCTACCTTGCTGATGAATTTCGATGGGATCCTTCAGGCACTATCTACACTATTAAGGCTACTTATCATCAGATCTGCATCAATGAGTATCCCATGGCAATCTGGGCACATTGGAGACTTTTTTGGAAGGCAGAAACTCTCCCAAAAATCAAATTCTTCTTATGGATCCTCTTAAGAGGGAAAGTTGTCACTGTTGAGAACCTCAGAAAGCGAGGAATAATTGGACCATCTCGTTGTCCAAACTAACAAAATGAAGAAGAGACAATCCAACATCTATTTATAGATTTCTCATTTGCTTCAGCCTGCTAGAAGGAAGCCTTTTGGAGTCACAATCTCCCTTGGGTGCCTGGCACTAGTATATTTGAAGTGTTGCACATATGGAAAAAGAGCTACCCGTGGGGAAGAAAAGCAAACAATACAGCTCGAAGGGTCTGGAATGCCCTGCCCCGTACACTTCTATGGAACATCTGGCTAGCAAGAAACAAAATGATCTTCAAAGGCACATAAACTAATGTTAGAAAGCTCTACAACAAAGCTTGGAATCTCAACTTGGAAACTCTATCCACAAAATGTCATGGGAATCTGAAGGTGCTGGACCTAACAGTCGAAGAAAGGAATTACATAGGGCATATTTTAGACAGAAGTAGCATAGAACAAAAAATATGTGATCCCAATAACAGAGACAGCCCCAGATGTAGCTAGAAAATCAGGATGAAAGATGAAGAATTTGCTCGGTGGCTCAGGAACAACAATACTCATTATCTTTTTTTTGATGGAGCCTCCAAATCCAACCCAGGAATGGCTGGGGCTGGAGGTCTTATTTGCATCGGTAATGGAGATGTGTTAACTGAATATGAATGGGGTCTGGGCCATGCTTCAAACAACAGGGCTGAAGCTTTCGCCCTCCTTCAAGGTTTTCTCCAGCTTCAGAAACTTGGTATATCCAAGGCTATTATAATTGGAGACTCTGCCATTATCATTGGTCTGATGATAAGCAACAGAAAAGCACAAAATATGAGTCTGCAACAAATCATTGAGCGATGCCATTCTCTGGACCAGCAAATGAAAGGCAATCTTTATTACCACGTCCTTCGATCTCTTAACAAAACTGCAGATAAATTGCAAAATAAAGCCTGCTCACACCCTGTTGGTAACCTTCGGTGCAATGGCACTGACCATTACTTTTTCTTGCCATGATCAAGTTATATCCTCTTTGTAGATCCACCCCACAGCAGATCACTGTTTGCGGTTTCTGAAGCTCTTTTCCCTACCTCTCTGCGAAGAATCAAATCTCTGCCTCTTATCCAATGGCATTGGCCACCACAGATTTAACCTCTTCAGCACCAAACTCTGACTCTCTCTGGATCGCCCTCTCAAATCCCTCAAAGCTCTGCGTTCTCAGCGGTTCCAACATTTCGTGCTCAATCAATTATTCTCCTACTCCTGTTTACCTCTTCCTATCTCTAGCCTATTGGTCTCAGGCGCATATCGGACATGGCTCTACGAACGCAACATCTCTGCTCCCCCAGACAGAGTGTCTACCTCCCAATTTTAGTCCTCTTGCAACCTTTTATTCATTCGAGTCTGCTTCACAGGAGGTTTTGATGATAAGTCAAAGCACATCAAATAAAAGTCTATTTGAACTGGATGAATGACTCTACTTTTACCTCAGTGGGCGGCAAACACAACACATCTGCAAAAATTAAAAATGAAGTGCAAAAACTGTTTTATTTTACTACAGTTTGTCAGAGTTTATACAACATTTCGATTTTTCACAGCGATGGAAGCAAGTTGTAATGCTGATTCTAACATCAACTGCATCTGCTTTTGGTTCTTCATATTCCAACATCATTCTGTAAAACTGGAGATCTCTCTCCCTCCTTTTTTCTTTTGAATATAAGCCAACAACCGATCTTGTGAAAAAAAAAAGTTTTTGAAAATCATGAGTGCCCTCCTAGGGGAGAGGTGTGCAATTCGAGAAGAATCTTTTGTTTGAGTTGGGAATTCTTATTGAGGTATAAGCGATCTCTATACCATAATGAATCATTTTTCCAGATAAATGTATCTGATGTATGGGATCTGGCTGCAACCTTTGAATGAGTGCCCACACTTCTTCGTCATTCTTCCATTCATCCCTTGCTTCATTTATCCAATATGGTTGGATAATAGACATGGAACAAAACAATGCTTCCACATCCTCATCCTTTCTTGAGAGTGCATTTGCAACAACATTTTGCTTCCCTTTTTTGTATATGATATCAAAGTCATAACCCAACATATTTGTGACCCATTTTTTTTGCTCTTCTGAAGATGATATTTGTTCTAAAAAGTATTTAAGACTATCATGATCCATTTTTACCTTGAAGTGTCCTCCCATTAGGTAAGGTCACCATTTCTTAAGTGCATGTAGTATTGCCAACATTTCCTTCTCATAAATAGCTTTGTGTAAATACTTTCCTTTGATTGGACGACTTTCGAAAGAAATGGGTGTTTCTTCTTGCATTAAAACAACACCAATATCATTTCCTGAGGCATCACATTCCACAATAAAGGTTTTTGTGAGGTCTGGCATAGCTAAGACCGGTGCTTGGCACATTGCCTCTTTAAGATGTTCAAAGGCCTTTGTTGCTTCTGGAGTCCAAGGAAATGCATCTTTCTTTAGTAATGTTGTTAGAGGTGCTACTATTCTCCCATAATTCTTAACAAACTTGCGATAATACCTTGTCAACTTGAGAAATCCTCACAGATGCTTTATGGATGTGGGTATTTTCCATTTCTTAACGACTTTAGGGTCTACCTTAACACCTTCATGAGATACAATATGACACAAATATTCCACCTCTTGTACTCCAAAGAAACATTTGGAGGTTTTTTCATGTAATTGTTTCTCCTCCAATAGTTTGAGCACCCTATCAACATGTTGACATGATCCTTCCAGGACTTGTTGTATATTAGTATATCATCAAAAAATACTACCACAAATTTTCTAAGGAAAGGTTTGAAAATGGAATTCATTAAACCTTGAAATGTATAAGGTGCATTGGTAAGGCCAAAAGGCATGACCAAAAATTCATAATGACCCTCATGAGTTCTAAATGTTGTTTTTGGAATGTCTTTAGTCTTCATTCTGATTTGACAATATCCTAAATGAAGATCCAACTTGGTGAAGTAAGTTGCTCCATGTAATTCATCCAATAATTCATTAATGACAAGAATGGGAAATTTGTCTTTAATAGTGATCTTGTTGAGCTCCCTATAATCCATACACATGCACCAAAACTTATCTTTAATAGTGATCTTGTTGAGTAGAGAAAGAACTTTGACTAGGTTGATTTATACCATCCTCTAACATTTCTGCAACCATCCGTTCAATTTATCTCTTTTGGGTATATGGATATTTCTAAGGCCTGATGTTTGGGGGAACACTTCCTAGAATCAAATGAATAACATGATCATGATCATGAATATGTGGGATGCCTTTGGGAGTCTCAAATACCTTGGAATGATTGTCCAAAATGTTTTGGAGATCTAGAGAAATAGATGATTTCGGTGTGGGAACCTCTAGTGAACATAATTGTGTAATTACACCCTGTTGTTCTTTCTTTAGAAGATTTATCATGCTGTTAGAGTTGATTATCTTTCTCGGTTTCCTTGTGATACCCCTTAATTAAAATTCCTTCCCTTCCCAAAAATATCAAGAAAAGTTCTTGAAAATTAAAAGCTATTGTACCCAAAGATTGTAGCCATTGGACTCCTAGTACAACATTAGCACTGCCCATTGGACTGGAAAGCATTGAACTATTCAGTACATATTCTCTCATGGATAGCTTGATATTATGGGACTTTCCAGATCAATTTATGGTTCCTCCATTTGCAACCATCACTTGACACTCTGGTGTTGGATATAGGAAGCAATTCAGTTCCTTGGCTATCTTACAATGAATAAGATTATGGGTATAGCCGAATCAATCAAAACTACTATCTTTTTCTTCTTGATATGTCCTTCTATATTGAGAGTTTGGGGAGTGGTAATTCTTGCCAATACATTACAAGATATGGTTGGATTCATTTCTTCTTTCTCTAAGGTTGGTTCCTGGGGTATATCCTCTTCTTTTGACATTTTTTTTTTATTTTCTTCCTCCTCTTCACAATCTATGTAAATTAATTTCTTCTCAGCGCACTTATGACATTTAGTGTATTTTATATCACAACTATAAAAAAGCCCTTTTGCTATTTTTTCTTCCAGTTTTTGTGGTGTCAACCTTGTAGGTTGTGGAAGGCTAGGGGCAACAACACTTCCATCTTTATAGTTGTGAGTGGTAGGCTTCCTTGTTGCCATAATTTTGCTTTCAATTTTTCTTGCAAACCTGAATGCCTTCTTCAGTGAATCATGTTCCCAAAGGCAAACCTCATGTCGGATGTTACCCTTTAAAGTCCCTATGAACACATCAATTTTATGCTCCTTTGGAATATCTTTTACCCTTATATTAAATTTTTGGAATTCCTCAATGTGCTCCACCATTGAACCCTTTTGTTTGAGATTTATCAATTGGCTAAAGAAGGTGTTGCTTTTTGTATCCTCACATTGTGCTAACATTTCCTCCATAAAAATTGACCAAGTGAAAATTTGTTTATGAGAGCAAATTCATCGATACCATACAAACTGATTGGGTTCTAAATATAAAGTATAAATGCGTACATTTTGTGTGTTTTTCACATTATGGAGATCAAAATATTGCTCCATTTGTAGTATCCATGTTACAAGATCCTTGCCATCAAATTTCCTCATATCGATATTTGGGACATGGTGGGTCTTCAATCCAACATTATATTCTATGAAATCATGATTAACGTTTCTTTTGTTCTCATCGTGAGTTTCCTCTACTACCTTTTCACCATTAGGAAGCATTTCTTGAAGCAACTTTGCCAAACCTCCTTTCAAACCTTCCATGTCTTTCTTCAAATCTTCAATGTTTACTTCTAAACCATCCATCTTAGATTCCACGTCATCCATCTTAACTTACACACCATTCATCTTAGCTTCTATGCATTTATTTAAACCATCCGTCTTAGCTTCTGTTACTTTTTGTGAGAGTGAAATTTGTTGCACTTGGTCTCGTAATTTTGATATATAATGTTGCATTTCTTCCTCTTCTTCATGAGTCAAGGTAGATCTTTAAGGTTGCTTACTAGGTTTCTCCATTTTCTTTCTTCGGGGCATAAATTAATGATAATTATGCTTCACTATTCCCTTTGAATTACTTCAAACTAATTTTTCAAACCAAACTTATGAAAATTTTTAAAAAGACTACACACCATTTCTTTTTTTGCTTTGTAGCAGCTCGATATTGGATCTGAAATTTCATCCTGTGGTATCCCTCTGAGTCCTCTTTCCAACCCCAAAAGTATGATCAAGATTGGATTCTCCAAGAAATAGTTATTCCAAATATCCCACGATGACCTGATTAGACACTAGTTCAGTAGAGCGAACTTGTATGATGTGCCATGTGTCACTATTTTGACCTTCGGACCTGGAGACAATACACAAAATACCAAAGTTTGTCTTATTTCTGTAACTTTTTATGAAATTTCAATATGATGCTTAGAGAGAAATTTATGACTATTTTCCCCATGTCACTTGTTTGAGATATAATTCGAGAGTCTACAAAAACCCTAACGTCCTTGGATCATATCTCCAAAAATATAGGGAGACAAGATCATAAATTCAGACCCGACGTTCATCAAGATTTCGACTCAAATGGGTTTTAATTTCAGCTTCTAAAACTTCGTAGAAAAAACGTTATAGCGAAAATTCCATGATGACCTGTTTGAAGCAGAGAAACCCTAAAATCCAAAGCTCTGATACCAAATGTTATGCAACCAGCTCACAAAATAGAAGAAAATATAGATCAACGACTCAAAATTAGCCTCTTCGAGGGGGAAAACTCCTTTACATTACACAAATGAACAATTCTTGGATGATACAAATGACAAGACCTCCTTTCTGTATATAGGAGTCTAAGGGGTCCTAATACAATCAGAGCCTACATAACAATAATATTATAGGGGCACAACAATAACAATAATGGGCTTCTATTGGGCACAATAATAACAACATGGGGACTACATGGGCACATTAATACAATAAGGTGGTTGAGCTAATAATAATAAGGGGTTACACTAGTAGTATAGGGACCTAACATGCCCCTCTCCTTCAAAGAGTGTTGACCTCAACAATTGAGTAGTTTTGGATGCTTCTGTATAAAATTCTCATCCTCCCATGTGGAATGTTCAACGGTAAGTTCTTCCACTTGATGAGATAATTTAAAATTGACCAATTTCATAGCTGTCGATTTCTTATTTTTGTGACTGCTTCAGGTTCCAATATGATTTTTCTTTCCTTGTCAAGTTCTGGAAATATTGTTTGAACTGAGATCTTCTCACCTATAACCTTCTTAAAGCATGAAACATGGAAAACTAGGTGCACTCGGGAAGATGTAGCAAGCTCCAATTTGTATGCCATAGTACCAATGTTTTGTAACGCCTTCTACAAACCATAATACTCTGGTGATAATTTATTATCCTTCTTAGCTTGCTTGAGGGACATTTGTTTGTATGGTTGTATCCGTAGAAATACCTAGTCACCTACATCAAAACTTCTTTCACTACGATGTTGATCTACTTGTTGTTTCATTCTATTCTGCACCAAACTGAGGTTATCCTTTAAGAGTTTGAGAACTTGTTGTTGATGCTCGATGTGATCTTCCACTGCTTGAACCTTAGAATTTTCTTTTAAAGATGATGTGATGGACAGTGGATGATATCCATAAAGTGCCATAAATGAGATCATTTTTTCTATAGTATGGAAGGAAGTGTTATACCACCATTTAGCTAGAGGAAACCATTTAACCCATTGTGTTTGTTTATCAGATAGAAAGAAACAAAGATATCCTTCCAAACATTTGTTCACTATCGCATTTTTCCCATCAGATTGAGGATGATAAGATGAGCTATGAGCTAACTGAGTACCTAGACAAGAAAATAATTCTGTCCAAAATTTTCCAGTGAAAATGGGATCTCTGTCACTTACAATAATCTTTGGGTTTCCATGTAGCTTTTGAATTGTTTCCATAAATGAAGTATCAACTGTATTGGCTTTAAATGGATGAGATATTGCACAAAAGTGTGCATACTTGGTAAGTATATCAACTACCACCATGATGACACTCTTTCCTTTGGACTTGGGTAAACCTGTGATAAAATCCATTGAAACCTCCTCCAACATTGACTTGGAATGGATAAATGTTGTAACAGACTTGGGGTCTTAATTGTCTGTACTTTATTTTGTTGGCAAACCAAACATTTCGCCAGAAACTTTTGAATATCAGATTTAAGGCCATCCCAAAAAAATTCTTTCTTAACCCTATGGTAAGTTTTTAAAAATCTTTCTTCTCTTGAGCTCTCACCATCCTTTCATTGTCTATTTTGAAGCTTTTGAATTCTGCCATTAGACTCCTCAACATATATGGCCAATCTAGAGATTTTTCCCCTTCCCCTTGGCCAAATGATCTTTCTTCTTCATTTGATTTGGCCTCTTCATTTCTGTGTTGTGAGCGATAAAAAATATATTGGACCATTCAGGTCCTCATTCCTGTGTCTTTCATTGTATTTTGTTGCTTATAATGTGCTATAAAAAATCACACAAAATCGTTAATCACATAATAAATAACTCAACAAAAAGAAATCATGCCCCTGGTCTTGCTTTTACAACTGTTATAGCAAACCATCTGCAAAAACAATCTATGTCAGTACAACATTATAAAAAAATCAGAAAATTATTAACGCAATGCATAATCAAGAAAAATATCATTGTCAGCACAAATTTTAATTGATCAAAGGTAGTGAAACAAGTTAGTTAGTTCCTGCTAGTTAAACAAACACAAAGTCATCATATTAGTCATATGTATAATCATACAATTAGACTGGCTTTAACACATAATCTTTGTTTAGTTATTTTTCTACAAAAAAAATCAATTTGAAACCTTTTGCAGGTACCATATTATTATTTGTCCATGATGGAGCCCAACCATTCCAAGTTTTAAACCTTGATGCTATGATGCCACTAGTAACACCCCCCACCTTAACCTCGATGAAAAACATTCACTTGCTAATCCCATCTCCCTTGTAAATAGTTAGAGAGATGGGTTCATATATTTTTTTGTCTTTAGAACTAGAAATAAACATCACCATTGTGTTAATCTCATCAAGACAAATCTAGTGATATAAAATTTTACCTTAATCTGATGCCTGGATTAGAATTAATGATCCTTTAAATTTCTGACAAATCAGAGGGCGTCATGTCATCAACCTTTCCACATGTCTAACCTCCCAATGCCACATGGTAACTTGTCAATGGCTTCTGATCCATTCATGAGTTTGAGTCACATGACCCCACGCTATTCATCTGAGCAAACCCTACCTCATACACCCAAGGAAACAACTTTTGGTACTCTCGCTTCATATGGTTGGGGAATAACCACTTCATACATCTAGGGAATACCTTGATTAAAACTCTCGGTGTTTACCCTAGAAAAAAATCTATGCTTCGGTCCCTGGCTAAAACTCTCGGTGCATTCCCTAGTGAAAATTCTGGGTGCGCACCCAAACAAACAATCCTAGTGCGTACCTTGATGAAAAATCCTAGTGTGCACCATGATAAAAACTCCCGATGCATACCCAGATAAAAATCTCATGACTACCTCAGCTGAAACCTCTTGTCATACCTCAAATGAAACTTCTGGGACTACCTCAACTGAAACCTCCAGCCATACCTTGGTTGAAACTTCTAGGACTACCTCAGCTGAAAGCTGCACGTGTACCCTAACTGGAACTTTTGGGAACAATGCCTTATGGGCTTCATCATTCCTCCTCCAGTCTTATTTCTATAAGGTATAATCCATCCACCCATTCCGTTGCTTCCATGTTAGGAATCTCATTAGGCTATTCAGATAAGTTTAATTCAATGAGGCTATAAGGTTAAGTCTTATGCCCGGATTTGCAGCAACACCTCTCACAGGAGAAACTCATGCCAAGAGAAATACATTCATTCTTGAATCCGATGCTTTTTATCAGAGATTTATCCCTTTCTTTACCATTTACCACTCACAAGGGATCCCTAACATGACCCGACTACAGTGGTTCCACAAATGTATGGTATTGTGTTAAAGTCCCACTATGGCCATTGGAGTTTCCTAAGGCACCCTCTAGTGCTATATCTCTTGAGCTTACTACGTATTTCCTCTTCTGGGGTCCACAATGTCTGTAATGGAGAACACTGGTAAGGGACTTGACCACATGGGCTAGTGACTTATCTATCCAGTCCCTCTAGGATTTGTAGTTCTTAGGATATTCGGTATTTCTCCTGGATCTGACAAATCTCAACATAGAGATCTACATGTCTCATTCAAGGACCCAATAAGCGCCACAAATATATAAGAGTGTTGCATATGGTTCCAAAAGGACTGCGAGGAGATCAACACTCATCAAAGGAACATGAAATATCTCTTTTAGGTCCAACTGCAAACAGCTTATGGATAAGCTCATAATAGTTAAGGTCACAGACCTACAAGCATTCCCTTATTAGGGACAAGGAATTCCATGCATAGTTGCATTGATGGCTATCATCTAACCTCTGTTACAGGCTGGGTGACTCCTAAAGAGCCTCCACTCACACCCCACACCATAGTGCTAACTCGACACATGTTACAACCACACAATGACCATATGCATGCATATAAATGTTCTTTTCCACAACAAGAAAGTATAAAACAACTTATGGAAGGTTTCTAGGTAACTCACTCGTAGGGTTAACCCGGATAGAAATAATCATTGGAAAGGCACCAATCAAGTTGAGTACCATCGTTGTAGCCATCCCTTCCAAACCAGGATTTACCACATTATCACATCTCCAAGACAACAGATAAAATATGGCTCCTTGCCATGGGAGATTCAACTTCAATGCATATGTGACAATGATGCATCTTTCAGGAAGTGTAGGGGTATGAAATCAATTCAACCCAACTTATGGAGCTTTGCCATGCTCAATACAACGCATAGATCTTTTGGACCAAGCATGAGCAGAATGGATGTGTTGTCCCATCACCAAGGTTTACATATTTGAAGCCATGAAGAAGCCCCTCCTATAACCTCATAGGTTATTAAGAATGAGAGAGAATGAAGGCCATAACATCATCACATTGCACATAACCCATGTCAATGTAGGATGCTATCAATGTAATCATTGTACTGCTACACAGAGAAATTCACATACTACATATTTTTGAAATAAAACTAAGATTTTGGTAGGCATAAGGTTGCACAATATATCATTTAATTGTGTAATAGTAATATACAGTCATGTAGTTTTTTGCACAAGAATACCATCAACTAGAAATGTATCACATATTCATTATCAGAAAAAATACATACGAAACACTTATCTTGTAAATCCTTGGGAAACTAAGTATGGGACTATGACTCTCCACCCAATAGTAGCGAACTGCATTCAATATTTCTCTTGCAGATATCACCCCCAAGACGGATTCTAAAGACTGAGATGACCTACTCAAGGGCTTGTATACCAAACGCTGGCTGAAATGGGGACTCTTGAGGTCCTCCTACCTCCACCCACCAACCGATTAGTAGTCAACAAGTCTTCAAGGAATCAAGAGGATCACTACCTCCACCCTCTAGTGATTCAACAACTAATGAGCTCTAGGGAATTGAGAGGTCTAACCTCCACCCTGAACATATCACACAATAATTCCACCCACTAAGGGGAATCGATAATCCACTGTAAAACCGAATGAAACATGCAAAGGAGACTCCATAACTTCCTACCATGACTCTAAGGGATAAAACTCTACCCAAGCTATCAAGGGACTCTAGAGAAAACCCTTCTCCACCCTCTAGGCCCCTTAGTGTCTGGAGGTTTACCCTCACTTGGATAAGTTGTGGTTGTACCCCTATTGATCAACTAGAAAATAATACAACTCCTTTGAGAGCCCTAGAATAGACCATAATTTATTTCATTGTTACGTTACATTGTTAATAAATTATTCCTCTATTTGCTAGTTAACAAGCATTCTTCCACTACCCAACCCATGCTCTGTTGTGCCTCACTAGTCCTTTGCATTAGAAACTCCAATTATTCCTAACATTCTCAATTTCTCTACAATTTTTCCTCCTTCCCATATAGAGTTTCCAAACAACTAAATTGAAACTCCACCTCTTAAATGTGTGTGCACCCCTGATTAGTGTCGTCCATAATGGTTCTTCTCGGTGAGTTATTTTCCACTGTGGTTCTTCTCTGTGAGTTATTCCTCAATTGTAGTTGCATAACCATCTATGTAATCTCTCTTTGTGCATTCATTGTTCCTTTTCCTTTCCTTTCCTGCATGCTTTCCCATGCATGATTAATGAATTCCTCATGTCCTTTCTCCTCTCCTCCACGTGATCAAGACCCTCATTAACTTTCTCCTCTAGCCAGTGCCTTACACTGCATGTGTTTTTCATTAAATTCTTGTCCCTTTGTACCTTGTTCCTTTCCCCAAGAAACATGGGCATATGTACTCTTTCTTAGCCCATAAATTAAGAACATCATGCTATTAAAAACACAACAACCAACCTTCAATGGCTATCCTAAAACAATCCAATTTCCCTTGCAAGAAGTAAAGTGAACATCTCAAGCAAGTAAAAACCCAGTCTCTCAAGTCCATGTCCCTCACTCAGCCTCACCTTAATTTTAAAATCAAACTACATAAGATGTTTTTCATGGACTTCATAAGAAAATACAATTGGGACTGTCACAAGTTCAAGTTTCCAAGTAACTCCATAAATGGGTCACTTGGAACTGGGGGTATTGGCAACGCCTTAGAGATATATACTAAATGCACAAATTGGGGCATTAGAAATACATCTGAGTTGCATCATATATATTTTAAGTAGGCCCTAAACATGCTTCATACATTCTCATCTTCCATCCACTAGTTGGTTATATATATTGTCGATTTCAATGCTAACGTGAAAAATGTTATCTCTTTTCTTAGCTTGATATCTATCTCACCAGCTTTAGTGATGATGTCACGATGTTACCTCTCTACATTTCCTTAAAAAATCTAATTCTCATCACATAAATGTCATGTTTTACTTGTAGTATTACACATAAATGCAATGGTTGTTGCTATAATATGGGCATGGAACACTCAGGGAATTCCCCTCTAATTTCAATTGTGTAAATGAAATATTATGCTCTTCCTCTATATGATGAATACTGAAATAAACTTATAATTGATACAACCAATGATTTATATTCAAAATTTCAATCTCACCATGGTATGGCTTGATATCAAACTTCACTTCAATTTTGAACAAGGGCTATGAATGGCTCATGTCACTCAAATTGGGGTTGATCTCTTTTGGGTTCTTAATTTGGCTCATTCTCTATTTCTTCCTGATCTCTTGATCTCCCCTCTTATTGGACCTCTGCATTAGAAATCCATCTCATTTGAATAACCCAATATTATTGGTTAGGTTTACCATGAGGAGTTTTATGTTATTATTTATATGTCCAACTTATGCTTACAGCCACAAAAATCTCTCCCCTATAGGACCATGAGGGTTATTCATAGATTCATCAACCATGACTATGGTTTTATGACTTTTGGCTTCATCTATCTAGATTCCATGTAAATATCCACGATATACCCAAAGAAACCTACTTAGATACCAATATGATCTATAAACTGATGTGGATGTTCCACTAGGTAGTTCATTGCAACATATCTGATAAATTACGCTTAAAAAATATGAAATCTACACTATAAAGGTTTATTTCTCTTTAGAGTTCTGAATTTGTAAATTACTATTTATTTCATAAGAATGCAAATTATAATTATGAAGAAAATATATAATAGTGAAATAAAAAATCACAAACCATGATTTGACACAAGATATAACATGGGAAACCCTTTTGGGAGAAAACCTAGCTAGAAGGTGAGGTCACGTTTCTCTCTTTCCCTGAATAGAAAATGGTTTCAAGTACAAAGAAGTAAGGCATGTGACTAGTGGAATACTACAATGTGCAAATCCTCTTTGTGTGCTCTCTCCATATCCCTCTCATCTACTCTTCTCCTCTATGGAACAAAGGATGCACCCAAAAAAATGGAATCCCTTTTCCTCCTAGTGGCCTAGTTATAACACAACCTTACATCTTACTAGTGCTTAGGCTTCAATTTTTAACTAGAGTTACAATATGGGTTATTCTAGAGTATTTTTCATCATGACCACATGGCTATCCCCTCTTTTCCATGAATAATAAAGTTAACATGGCATCCTCTTGTTGGTTGTCATAATTTTCTTACTTTTTACCTAAATTACCCCACCTTAGCCTTTATTTCACAACTCAAATAAGACCTCTATTCAAGTATTTTTGGTTTCTTTTAATGATTATTTGGGTAAATGGATAATGTATGCTTATCTTAATTAAAGGTCAAATAGGTCGATGTTTTTATATGTAACTTACCATTTAAATTACCTTTTGACTTTGCAATATATGTTCACTAATTTGAAATCAAAATGGTTATGGTATAGGAAGATCCTAAGATTCCCACACTTACTTCTAAGAAATGAAGTTGTTGGCAACTAATCCCTAATTTTTTAGGGTTTCAAAAATTAGGGATTAGTTGCCAACAACTTCATTTCCTGTTATCAACTTGATATGGCTATGAGCTGATAATAATATATATATATATATATATATTATATATTATATATGTTCAAGTTAGATTAGAGTGTAAGCTAATGATACTATGGATAATTTTTGGGTGTATGTATTCTAAGAAGCTTGTATCGCCACAACCTCTCTAAGGTTGGATCTATCACTATATGATATGTACTGAGCAAATACTTTTGTTCTTTAAAAAAAGAGGGCTAATGCTAGGTTCATGCATACGTTTCATGTTGGCATTATGGCACAGGTTTGGAGCTATGGCGCAGGTGTTGTCCTTGATGGCAACCTTCTTTGGTAAACAGATCTCAGTTCAGGCACTCAGAAAGTAGAAAAAGTCATATACGCCGGTTCATCTAGACAAAGGCGCGTATACACGCGGGTTATACTTTACAAAAGAGCGTATATGTTGGTGATCATTCTTTTGGTCCATGGCAGTTAGATCTTGGAACTTGAACCTATGTTTTGGACCATGGCGTCTCATCAATTGTGTCGATCCATTGTTTTGGGTTCATGGTATTGAAATGTTATGGTTTTGAACCATGGTCTTGGGGAAGGCCTAGGGCTATAAAAGAGGAAGGAGATCTTGTGACAAATGACCATCTGGATTATTATTGAAGATCTGAAAAGTTCTAGAGCTGGTATATTGGATGGTGATGCAGATCTGGATCTGGAGGAAGGAGGAACCTTAGTGCAAAAGGAAGGATAAGGTCTATTCATGGGTCATAATCTTTAAGCCTAAATTATAGTATCTCTGTATGATTTTGATCTGCTTGATGTGGCGCTTATCTGATCTATAATCTGGTTTAATTAGTGATTGAATATCTGGAAGAGTGTGTTGTCCTTTATAGATCTGTACGCAGGTTCAGTAAAGCGAAGGCACGTATACACGTCGTTTAAGGGAAGTAAAAGCGCGTATACGCAGGTTGTTCCATATGCAGATGCATATGCACGCAAGTTGCAGACTGTAGAAAATGCGTATATACCTTAAGCTGTGATCTAGCTGTTTCTTCTTATTTCTGCTGTGTTTTGGGTTCTGTATATGCTGTGTGGTTTCTGGTACAGTGTTCTGTGTACAGCTGTCAGAGAAGTATCTACATGTTTCAGATCTAGTTGGTGAAGAGGAGATTGGTTGATTCTTGACGATTGGTTGATGTTCATGGATCCAGTTTGAAAATTTATGAAAAGTGGTCCCTTGAAGAAAGTGAAGGTTGTAGCCTTCTGTAGGCCAGCACCTACATCTTAGTATCTTGGCTAGTGCAAAAGCTAAAGGGGGTTTTTGCTCCCTTCCAGGAGAAACTGGAGAACGAGAGAGAGTTGTAGCTCTCTGCAGGTTGCAGCCTGCGTACTGGTAAAAATACTGCACTAGTACATTGTAAAAAGAAGTCTTCTAATTTAAAAAGAAGATGGAGATGAATTGCAGCAGGTGGTTTTCACCCACATTGTGTTTCCACCTTATATCTTGTGTTCTTGTGTCTAATTGTCCTTCTGCTCTGTTTTATTGTCTCTGGATACTGTTATTGGACTCTGCATCACTGACCAACAATCATCATCAGAAAGATTAAGTAAAGTAAAAGCATGTTCTGTATACACGGGTTTCCTTCTGCATAATTGCGTACATACGCAGGTTTATTAAATTGAAGTAGCGTATATCAGTTGTTTTTGAAAAAGAATGATTATCCTGATATTACTGATTCACCCCCCCTCTCAGTATTATTTTCAACAATCTTTCCTTTGTTATGAGGGCATCTAGCAACGTAGTGACCAACTCTACCAAATGAAAAGCATTTGAAAGGTAGCTTACCCTTGAACCTTCAAGATCCCCGTTTAAGATTATTGGCAAAATTTACCTCATCTTATCCTTTTGAAACGTATCCTGATTCATTTGCTGACACTTCGAATGCGGCTTCTCTCATATCTGATGGTCCTCCTTTTCTCATCTCAAAAGCAATTAAGATTCCTTGAAGCTACGTCATAGTGATTTTCTGTATATCTTCCTTTTCTTCTATGGCAGAAACTTTGGAATCAAATTTAGCAGACATGGATCTTAAAACATTTTCAACTAAGACAATTTGCTTAATTTCTTCACCCAGATTTGTCATACAATTGACAATCTCATCTATATACAGAAAGTAATTAGCTATGCTATCATTACTATGCATCTTAAGACTTTCATACCGTATTCTGAGAGTTTGAAACTTTGCTCATTTTACCTGTTCATATCCTTCGTAGCTTAGAATGATTTTGTCTCATATTTCTTTGGCTGATTTGAAATGCATGACCTTGAAAAATTCTGATTGTGACAAACTTCCCAATAAGATAGTAATAACTTTGGCATTGAGTCCATATTGCTTTCTCTCTGTTGTATCTATAGGAATTGCTGATGGATATGTGTATCCTCCTTCCATGATTCCCTAAACATCTGTTCCAAGTGATTGTAGATATGTTGTGGTTCATATCTTCCAGTAGACAAAGTTTCTCCCATCAAAGATTGGTGGCCTGATGGATGCCTCTCTTTCTTGATTATCCATTCTGATGGATCTTTCCTTCAAGTGATCAAGCTTCTTCTAAAGGACCTGCTTTGATACCAATTGTTGGAAATAATACTGAGAGGAGGGGGTGAATCAGTATTATCAAATGAATATAACTTTTTCATTTCCATATTCAGATTCATATATGCTACTTCAGTTAAGGTAGACTGCGTGTATACGCAATTGTGTGTAATGCAACAAGCATATATCCAGTAAACTTATGATTCAGTTAGTTGATTCTTAATGAGTGCATTAGAACATTATTAACCATATGAACAATAAACATGAGCAGTAAAGCAGAATAGATCATCACACATAAGCAACACACATGAACACCAAGATGTAAGGTGGAAACCCAATGTGGGTGAAAACCACCTACTGCAATTTGTCTCTATCTTATTTTAATTAGAAACTTCTTTTTACAATGGTTATGTACCGGTGCAGTCTTATACTAGTATGCAGGCTTCTACCTACAAAAGGCTACAACCTTCTCTCATTGTCCAAACTCTCCTGGAAGGGATCTACAACCCCCTTAGCTCTTGTACTAGCTGATGTATTAGTACGTAGATGCTGGCCTATAGAAGGCTACAACCTTCTCTTTTCTTCCAGGGACCACGTTTCATAAATTTTCAGAATGGATCCATAAAAACAAAACAATCACCACTACAATACAATCATCAACTATACCTTCATCATCAATCTCTGAATCACCCAATACGGAATCACTAAAACCCTATCATTAAAACACAGTTACCAGAACACATACCAGAGCCCAGAACTCTGCAACAACCACTAGAACCAACAACAACCAGAAATATCAACTCCCATAATGTATACGCTACTTGACTATGTCAAACCAGCGTGTACAGGCACTTTCACCAGAGAGAACCGGCGTACAGATTTGAAGATAATTACTTATGCCTTCGTTGCAATTACCAACTTTAGATATTCCCAGACCATAAGATATAAAGGATAAGAAATGCGTCAATATTAAGATCTATTCATGATCATACCATATAATGATAATACATTTTAGTCTTCAAGATTCCGGTCCATCAACCTTTATGAACTGCATAGAATCCTCCTTGATTTAGATTGAGCCAAGCATTTCAAACCCATAACCAGTAGACTAGATTTCACACTTCATCAGAAATTCATCACACACTTGCACCACCTTGGCCTAATGATCTTGTCCTTATATAGGTTTAAGCTTATCTCAATATCGTGGTCCAAAACCATGTAGAACGAATACCTTGGACCCAATACCTGCGGTTAATACTTTAGACCAAATACCACGGACCAATACCAAAGTACCATGGACCAAAACTTAGATTTCCAACATGTACGTGCCTTTCCTTCTATGAACCTGTGTATGTATGTATATGCACCTTTTGTTCTGCTTAACCATGTGTATATGCACTTTCATCAAGGTTAACCTGCGTATACCTCTCTATTTATGAACTGTCATCTGATTGAGTCGCCACCTGTATCATAGCTCTGAGGGAGTTTCCATCAAGGACAACACCTGTATCATAATGCCAACACTACCCTGGTTGATAATTTATGATTGGAAATTTAAAGACATTAAATTGGCCAAACAAGCCTTGAGGGCATCATTTCTAAGGAAACAAACAAACAAATTATATATATATATATAATATATATATATATATATATATTATATATATATATATATATATAGAATATATATATAAGACATATATGAAATATAGTTACAACAGTAGTGAAAATAGACCATATAAGTTGTTAATGACTCTTGTGTGGTTTATAGAATACCAATTAATAAAGTGTTGTAGGATGAGGGTAGATACTCCGCCGACAAATATTGGAGGAGAAGAGCCGTACATTGAATTAGGGGAAGGAAGTACTTCACTCCATTCCCAACTAGTGGATCTAGTAAAAAGTCTGCAACAAGAGATAGTATAGTTACGAAGCGGTAATGAGAAATTAGTAAGAGCCAATGTAAAACATGAGAGTATGATCTGAAAATGGATGCAGAAATCTAGTCACAAAAGTGTCGAACTAGAAGGGAAAAAGAGGAAAAAAGGGGAAGAAAATTCAGAAAAATCAGAAAGTGGGAATGAAGAAAGTTAAGTTGCATGGAGAATTTATAAGGATTAAACCCTTGAACTTCGATGGGGAAAAGGAAAAAGTTGTAGAGGCCTCGTTATTAAATATGATCAAATATTACCAGGTGTATGAATATGAAAGTAATTTGAAGGCTCGGTTCGCTATTTATCAGCGGAAAGGGAAAGCTACCTTGTAGTAGGAAGAATTCAAAAATGTACATCAGTTAGAAGACAAGACTGTATCACAGGAAGAGTTTCAAAATAATTTTAAGGCCCATTATCTAAGTGAATGTTATTATGACAACCGTGCCAAAGAATTCCATGACTTGAAGCTGGGACAACTCTCCATGGATGATTTGTTTGCAAAGTTCACTAATCTGTTGCACTATGTACCATATATTAAGGAGGAAAAGGCCAAAATACAATGTTTTTTGAATTGTTTACCAATTTGATATAAGGAGTGAATTGAATTTAATCTGCCAAAAACCATGGACAAAATAATAAGGAAAGATCAGGTGTGTTATCAACAATTAAGAATAGTAATGATATTGGAGAGGCTTGGCAGAATAGAGATAACAATAAGACAACATGAATTTTTAAAATTAGAACCCTACTTATTTGAAAAGTTTTGGTAAAGATCCCCAAAAGAAGAAGGTTGGCAGAAGGAGTGTCACTCTCCCAACATATTCTTATATAAGATCAAAACCTATGGAGTTAAAGAGTAAGAGGAATTGTGGCACCAAACAGAGGGAACCATTAAAGTGATAGGGCTATGAGGAACCAAACTTACTGAGAGACTTCCCACATAACCCCAGATAGGTCAAGAATATTCAAACCATTCAGGAGGCATTAATTGTTAAAGACATTGTTTGAAACATTCCTAGAATTGGTGCAGCACTGGAATATAGGAAAGATAAGCACCAATCCACCATGATTAAAATTGAAGGTATTATCCTAAACCATATTGTCCCTATGTTAATATATCTGAGAGCTAGTCTAAGTTATACTAGCCCACAAATTGTAGAAAAAATTAAGTTAAAAAGTGAAAAATTTAAGAATATTGTTTGGCTGGTCTGATTAGTGACCGGTACCAAGATACGAGTTATGAGTCAAAAACGATATTGTGGTATTAATTTAAATGTTTATTTCACAATATTAGATCTAAATATACTTCCCTTGGGATCGTCTGACGTACTAATAAGCATGGATTGGTTAGAAAAACAAGGTGCTATCATAAATTGCCTCGAAAAAATAGTTCAATCTATAGATCTAAAAGGACAGAGTTGGTTAATTAGAGGGAAACCAAAACTCGTGACATTCCATTAGATCACAATATTACAATTAAAAAGGAGTGCTATGAAAGGATGAAATTTTATTTGGTAGAAATAGAAACTAATGAACAATTGGCTGAAAAGTAAACATTGAGCAGTTTACTTGTGATTAGAGAATTTCAAGATGTTTTTCTGGAAGAAATTCTAGGAATACCCCCGCATAGAGACATAGATTTTACATTAACTTGGTACCTAGTGAAGTGCCAGTGTCTAGAGCACCTTATAGAATGAGTACCCCATAATTATTGGAATTATAATTGCAGTTACAAGAATTGTTTGATAAAGGATATATACGACCTATCGTCTCACCTTGGGCAACACCAATATTTTTTGTTAAGAATAAATATGGTACGCTACGAATGTATATTCATTATTGTTAGTTAAATAAGCTAATAGTTAAGAACAAATATCCATTTCCAAGAATATATGATTTGTTTGATCAGGTGACAAAGGTAAGAATCTTTTCAAAAATTGATATGAGAATTAGTTATCACTAGTTATGAATCAAGAATGAATACATATACAAGACAAGTTTTAGAACTAGATATGGTCATTATGAGTTTGTGGTATTTCCTTTTGGCCTCACAAATGCACCAAAAATGTTTATGTGTCTGGTGAAGAGTATTCTTCATCCATATTTGGATAAATTTGTACTAGTTTGTATAGACAACATACTGATTTATTCCAAAAGTGAGGAAGAACATAAGGAATGCTTGATGGTAGTAACCCAAACCTTAAGGGATCATCGATTGTATGCCAAACTCAGCGAGTGTGAATTTTACAAGGACATAATTCAGTATTTGGGCATATTATTTCCATATAAGTATTGGCTATGGATCCAGAGGAATTCAAAGCTATTATGAATTGGTCAACACCTAAAGACGTACCAAGAGTGTGTTCCTTTATGGGATTGGACGTTACTACTATCACTTTATAGAATCTTTTTCTAAACTAGCACATCGCATCACTTCCTTGCAAAAAAAAGGTGTAAAGTTCGAATAGACAACCAAGTGTCAAGAAACCTTCGATATGCTGAAGATATTGTTGACTACATCACCTATACTTAAGATTGTAGATCTAGAGAAACCATTCACGTATGTACAAATTCATGTTCAGAGGGGCTAGGGGAGCGTTGAAGCAAGATAATGTGGTGATGGCTTACGGATCCAGAAAATTGAAAGTACATGAGAAGAATTATGTCGTGTATTATTTATTTTTGTAGCTTGGAACATACTCCAAGCCCTAGGGTTCAGGGTTTGGAGGACATAGCACCACAAGGGAAGCTTAGGGGCTTGAAACCCAAGTTTGGTGTTTTGGCACCCATCATGGTTTAGAGAAACACCATGATAGATTCATGGCATATGATGGATGAGGATGATAGTGCTCAGAAATACAATTTGAATGGATCAAAAATCGTCCGAATCTAAGTTGTTGTTAGAGAGATATGAATTTTTGAATTTGACATAGTAGATATTGGATTTTCATGTAGGCTGACTTGAATAAAATTCCAAATGGATGTGTCTCCTTGAGTGAACTCCTTGAAGGCCTTAAAGCCTATATATTGAGGAAGAGTTGAGTAATTTTAAGCGTCCATCATGTGGCAATACATCTCTAAGTATCCTCTGAAATTTAGGTGAAGCAAGAGAAGAAAAGGACAACGTGGAGATCCCTAGGAGTAGTGTGGAATATTTCATGTGGATGTAGGTATAGCGTGGAAGTTTAGGAATGCTTGGGTGTGAATTTAGTATTGTTCTTGGTTGTTATTGCATGAAAGAAAGATTTAAGTTTAAAGGAGGCTAAGATGTAGAAAAATAGGGCCAAAGGGACAACATGAAAGAGCTTAAGGAGGAGCATGGTAATTTTATGGTGGAGGCTGAGTGTTATAGGAGACAATAGGCTATTTCAAGGGCTGGATAAGGGTTGTTTCAAGACTAGTTTACTGGGCTATCAAGGTCGAGGAAGAGAGGAGCATGACAATGTTGTTGGATGACTATTTGGGTAGTGTATAAGCAAGGTCGAAGACCTACAACTGTTGTTGGGCTAGGCCGCAGGCCATAGCCAACAACTTGAAATGTTTCAAGGGCAGTGTCAAAGTGACAAAGACCTCTTTGAGCCAGAACATTAGTGGAGGGCCTTCTCCAAGGAAATCATAGTTCATGAGATCTTCATAAGGCTGTTTGTGTAAAGAGTTAATGGATGAAGGTTGTTCCCTAACTAGAGTTGTAGGTACAACAGATAAGTGTGAAGTGATAGCAAAATTTGTGGAGAGGTATTGAGTCAGATTATTTGACTAGTTCGGATCAGATTGTCAAGCAGCCTATTGGAGCCAATTGGAAGACATTCTGGTGAGGGAAGGTGTATTCCTATGTGCATATTCAATAGTGATGGGATTGGGTGTCATAGAGTTTTTGGAGCATAACATTTTGGCTACCCAAAGTAGCCCTAGCCAAGCTATCTTAAAGAATGAAGAGTAGTTTAAGGTTGGGTGAAGGATGGTGTCAAAGTGGAACATTCTAATGGAAAATATTTATTGCTAGCATGGTAGATTGGAGCTTGGGAATTGGCCAAACCAGAGAGTAGTTGATGAGCTTGTGTTCATTATAGTGGACATGACTTGCAAAATTGATAGGAGGCAACCCTCTTAGTGTCTAGATGTGTACATGCCTTCATGGACTAAGGCACTAATAGTGAGGAGTACTGGTGCGACAGACTAACATGACAAGATACGACATAAAGGTGTTGTAGCCAGGTTGGTCATTGTATCTTGTAACTTTGATTGTTGTATTTATCATATTTGGATTAAGATAACGAATATTGGTGATTGTACATTATTATACAATTTTGTTTAAAAATATGTATATTGTGCATATGTGACTTATTGCTTTATATTTTTGCTGTGAAATGTAGTTTATGGTTGAGATTCTTAGTTTGGTAGCACCGGGGATTTTAAGACTCTAACCTGGACGCAAGGTCATGGAAATTCAACATAGTATCAGAGCGTGTCTGAGTTAATTTGGAAGTAAGCAAATCAGAGTTGTATGCAACAAAGTAGAACTTGAAAGGGAGTTGGTCACATAATGAGTGAAGGGTTCAATACAATGCAGAGGTTATAGATAGTTATCCAATATGAGGATAGTTTGGAGGGTTTTCCAGCTATATTCCATGGAAGGAAAGGATTAAGCTAATGTTGCAAGTTAACAGGATATGGGATTTTTCCAAGAAATAAATCAAGAAGCCAATGGACCCTAAGGAGCTAGAAATATGTGAAGATTTGGATGCAAGCATGAGATTGATCACCCTTGATGGTGTGAGGGATGCCCTAATAACTCATTTTTCTAGGTAGAACACTGCACATGAGATGTGGGTGTCTCTTCAGAAAATGTTCCAGAATAAGAATGAGAACTAGGTATTGGTATTGGAGGATAAGTTGAAGTCTGATAATATGGTAAAGGGTGAAAGCACGACTTCGTATCTCATGAGATTGCCTCAGGTCAAGGATGGGCTTTTTGTCATCAGTGTGAATGTCTCAGATTGAGATATGGTAAGGATTTCCTTGAAAGGGTTCACCAAGGAATGGAATCCCTTCATCAAAGGAATCTTTGCTAGGGAGACGCTTCTAGACTAAGATCGGTTGTTGGATGAATTCATTCAGGAAGAGGTTCAAGAAGAGGTTCTTCAGTTGAAAAAGAAAGCTTCAAATGATGACATCGCACTTGCATCACGAATGAAGGGTAAGAAAATTAAGGAATTGAGTAAAGTCAAGTGTTTCAACTGTGGCGAGATGGGCCATTTTGATTGAGTTGTCTGAAGAAAAAGAAGGGAGGTGTTGAAAAATGAAAAGGGAAGTAGACCACCCTTATTTCCAATAAAGAAGAGATGGATGAGCTCTCTAGAAGATTGGAAGATGAAAAGGAGGATTTTGTTGCGATTTCTCATTTGTCACAGTGTACTATCAATGAGGATATATCATATGTGGACAGTGATGTGACAAAGCACATGACAAGGTTATAGGAAATTTTTGAGACTCTAGCTAGATGGGACTCTACATTGGACATGGTGTTGGGTGAGAAGATTTAGTTGGAGATCTGAGGATTGGGTGTTGTTCCATTCAAAATGAAGACAAGACGTATGATGTCGGTCTAGGATGTATAGTTTTCACTAGGACTTAGATATAATGTGCTCTCCATCTCGATGATGAAGAAGAAGGCATTTGAGGTCTTATTCTAGGATGGAAAGGCAAGACTCGGGCTTAGAGGCTCTAATTCAAGTGGGATTGTACTCGAAGTTAGAGAGCATGGTTTCTACAGGTTTACTACTATTGAGTTACAAAATGGGTATGTATTTACTATTAATCTCATCATCTTTTTCCTTGATTCTTATCTTTTCCATATCTTAATGTGCTAATATATTGAAGAATTATGGTAAGAAATAAAGGAATTATTTGCAGTTATGATTTAGCTAACGTTTACCCTTCTTATGCAGGAAAGCGACAAAAGGAATGATTGTTATTCCCTGACATTGGAACAGCAAAATCCGACAAGCAAAGGAAGGAACGAGTCAGTTGCAGACAAGGCTGAGAGCGAATCAGAGGGTTCAGCGTGGAATAGGAAACATTTCTAAAGTTAGAAATTGGTTTTGAATCCCTTTATCTTTTACACTTTCCAATTATAAAAAACGACGATTGTAAGAAGAAGGGGAATCTCTATTATTTTTCAAATTGTAATTGTAATTATAGACTCTTGTTGTTGAGAGAACATGACTATATTTTAATGCTCTTTAAGTTTGATGATTAATATATAAGTTGTTGTTCCCTCGCATTATCTGAAGTAACTTAGTAGTGTTCGCTGGCTATTAAGGGCCTAGCCTCTAGTGGATTTAATTACTTTCTTTATGTCATACATTTCCAATTGTCGCAAGTGTGATTGGTTTGATAGTTTTCATGCTTTCTGTGATTTTATCTCCTTCGTTATTTATTGTTTTCCTGTATTAAAAGAATATCTTTTCTCTATATGATTTACAGCACTGTTGTTTGATTTAGTTTTCCTTCATTGGAGATTAAGTTACTTAGTTAAGTATTCGAATTGATTTAATCAACCGTAAAGAGTTTAATTATCACTATTGGACTCTTAGATTGATATCATTGCTACTTGGATTGTTTACTAGAGATTGAGTTTGATTTAGATTAAATCAGTTAAGAAGAGATGAGTTACTATTACTGTACTCTCAGCTAATGCTGTTGTTACTTGAATTTTTGTATGATTTGATTTCGGTAGACGATTGAGTTTTAATAATTGCAATTGGAGTTTATTGATGCACCGGTTTACTCTTGTATTAAAATATCTATATTACAATTTAGGAAACATTACTCACTGAATTAATAATAGCCACATAATGTGCACACCCTTGAAATAAGAGGACTTGCGAGGGTTGATGATTAATGTGGGATAATTAGGAGTTTTATAAGGCACCTTTTATCAGCCAAAATTTTGGTGCCGTTGTCGGGGAGAGTGTATCCATTTACAAAGAGTGATGTATATCTAATAATTGTTGGTGAGGAAGAAATGGGTACTGAAAATAGAAGGTAAGAACCTACGCACCGAGCAAGTAAAGTGGTTTCTCCTCCACGTGCTTTTCAACACAATTACAGAAAAGTGATGTAGGTGTTTAATGCATGTATGTTGAGAGAGAATTGGGTATTAAAAATGAAAGGTAAGAACCTACGTATAGAGAAATTATAATGCCTACTCCCCTGCCCACTTTCCAGCAGAGTTGTTAGGAACTTAGGGTAGAGATAAACATTTGAATTATTTGCATGAATGACTAAGAAGTAAACACCAGAAAACAATCCACTTCCACTACCCAAACCTGAAAAATATAAGGGATTGGTGACCCTTAGACAATCAGCTTTTTATCGACGACATCTTAAAGAAATTTGAATCTCAGCCATCAGTAGGTCCCCAAACCATTGCTTCCAGACAACCTACTGTCTCCCTTCGGGCCACAGGCCACCATTTGTAGCCTATGTTGAGGTCCACAATAAAATGGAAGGAACGGAGCAGAGTTTTCAAGAAATTGAAAATTCACACCCAATTCCCTCACAAGAAGGGAATTCTTGTAATATTCGTGGAGGAGGAGAAATAGGGGAAACAGAGGAACCAAGATCCCCTCAGGTAGTAATCGAGCAATGGATGCCTAGTATCCCAGACCATGGGAGTGTTGTTAAGATCATTCCCAACCCTTCTAGACATCCTAGGGATAACTCTCTAGCCCCAGAGATCCCTGAAGGGTATGAGATATATTTGATCAAATGGCCAATAATCTGCAAGCACCCTAGACCTCTACATTACACCCATCGTTGACACAACTGTCATTGCATCCATGAAAGCTATGCCTCTACAAGATATTCCCACCTTTCATGGACTCACATCAGAGTATCCAGATGCATTTTTGTTTGAATTTGATGTATTATGTCGAGGTTATGATTACACCACGTACCCTCAGAAACTAAAGTTGTTTCCCTCTACATTAAAAGGAGCAACCCTGCATTGGTTTATGGGACTAGGTGGGGGCACCATAAATGATTGGGATCAAATGAAAACTGCTTTCCTTAAAAAATATTAGGACCATTGCAGATCTAGGGAACTAAAAGACGAAATATTCCAAATGGTAGCAATACCTAGTGAAACGTTGGAAGAGTATGTGGAGCATTTTCAATATAACCTCCAAAGATCTCCCTACACAACTCTCCCTTTTCCTGATAATGAGATAAAAACTACACTGATTAAAGCGATGAAAGACCAATGGATAGAGACATTAAATATTATTGGAAAAGGTGATATATATCAAGAATATTATCCTAACATTATTAATTTGTATATTAGGTTCTCAAGAGGCGCTATGAGATTGAAACCAACAGAACACGATATGACCACTAGGGACAACAAAATCTCTGGTGGAAGCATTACTCATGTAGAAATCAAGAACCTACTAGAGGATTTCAAAATGGATAGCTTGGGAACTTTGACGACACAATTAGACATCATGCAAGCCAAGCAGAAGTAGGCTGAAGCAGAATAGAACCTGGTGATATTTTTCCCTCGATGCAGGAAGAAGCATAGTCATAAAGAATGCATGTAGGATATGGTACATACCTGTGCCATATGCACTAAAGATCATGCCACAGAAAATTGCCCATCACTCCTGGGGTTAAAAGCAGCCTTCAAGGAGGCAGATGAAGAAACAGAAGCAGTCTACCTGCTAAATCATCCTCGCCAATGGCAAGCATGACAAACAGGTATGGCTACTGACCCATCTTCTTTCTTTTAGCCCTCACAATATAATTCTCAACAATACACAAGAGCTACATGGCAGAACCAACCACCTTTCCCTAATTATTCATAGCAACCATTCTCTATGCCACCTTGGTCCAATCAAAGAAATCAAAACAATAGTTGGGAAAATTCCTCTTACCTCCCACCATTCTGGCAGAATAATACATATCCATCCCAATGGTCACCCTCCACTTCACAAAACCAGAACTAGCAGTCAAGCTAGGAAAGACCTACAAACCAACTAGCAGGAGCAATTCTCCTGCCTCAACCTACACTACCAACACCTTACACATTGCAGCAGAACCCTCAACTCAATGTACGTCCACAGCTCCCAACCCAACCCAACCCAAATCCCAACAATAGACCCATCCAATCTGTATAGATTATTGAAAGAACGAAGAGAGAAATTGACTTGAGGGATTAAGGTCTATACAGATAATTGAGTCAGAGGGGGATAAAAACATACAAATAGAAGATTTGTTACTTGTAGAACAAACACCTTAAATGGAGAATATGGTTAAATAGAAAAGCCATGATCAAACTATTACCTCTTCTCCACCATTCCTAGAGTGATTGATTATACCTCACCGAATAGAATATCCTGATTTCAATCTTCTAGGAGAATTAAAAAACATTTGTGTAAAAATACCTATCCTCCAGGCTATTCAGGAAAATTCCAATTTATACAAAAACTATTAAGGAATTTTGTACCAAAAAGCCTAAGAGGAAAATAAAAACAACCCCAATTGTCCACTTTGTCGAAGCTTTGTCTGATTTATTATCAGGCAGAGAAACATCGGTGAAATATGAGGACCCAAGTAACCCTATAGTCACAGTACAAATAAATGAATGTTCCTTCCCCAATGCATTAGTTGATTTAGGAGTGGCCATTAATATCCTCACAACAACAACCCGTCAAAAACATGGCATTACAGCCTTGGATCCAACTACGACCTTACAGGTACTTGTTGACTAATCGGTTGTCAAACTAGAAGGGACATTACAAGATGTAATGGTGTCTGTAGATTATTGGGAATACCCATTAGATTTCTTGATTATTAATCCTAGAAACTGGCTAGATGGACATCCCATAATTCTAGGAAGACCTTGGCTAGCAACTGCAGATGCTTACATAAGCTGTTGAACAGGCAGTATGACTATAACAAGAGGAAGTAATGTGAAGAATCTAGCTTTATATCCTCCAGCTCAAGAAAGCCTAACAATAACAAAAACTAGAAAACAACCTGCATCATATTTAACTGAAAACATTCGATCACCGCTAACTATTGAAGATGCTCTCGAATTTAAGACTCAAATAGAAGATGACATCATTAACACTTACATTAACCAACCAGATGCGGTATCAAATCTAAAACGTCACATGATCGAAGCAGCCCTGGATAACGAAATTGAAGAAGATCTCTTAAACGATATTAATGACCATAAAATACCAACAACAACTGTTTATAACAGAAAACCCATTGAAATTGAGCTAGGGAAAGTACTAAATGTGAACAAAAACCTTACAGATGACCAGGAGCAGAGGCTTGTTCAACTCCTTAGAAAATATAAATAGGCTTTCGCTTGGGATTACCCAGATATGAAAGGGATTGATCCCAATTATGTATGCACCACATCTATACAAAGAAAGACGCGAGCCCCCTTTAACAAACTCAATGAAGGTTAAACCCTCACGTTAAAGATGTTGTTAAAGATGAACTACAAAAATTGTTAGATGTAAATTTCAGCTATCCTATATCTAATAGCAAATGGGTTTCTCCATTAGTTGTGGTGCCCAAAAGGAATGGAAAGTGGCATATATGTGTCGATTATAGAGAGCTTAATAAAAATCAACCCAAAAAGATCATTTTCCCCTCCTGTTCATCAAGCAGGTCTTAGACACATTGGCAGGTAAAAAAATATTCTCCTTCCTAGACGACTTCAGTAGCTACAACCAAATCTATGTTGCCCCTGATGACCAAGATAAGACTACCTTCACCTTCCCCAAGGTGACATTTGCTTACAGGGTCTTACCTTTTGGACTATGCAATGCACCTGCCACATTCCAAAGAGCCATACTCAGCATTCTTTTAGACTTCATAAATGAGGGACTTGATGTGTACATGGATGAATTTACACCCTATGGAGATGACTTTGAGCCAGCATTACAAACACTAGAGAAAGTTCAACAAAGATGCATTACTACCAAGCTCTACTTAAGCCATCAGAAATGCCACATGATGATGATTGAAGGCCTCATCCTAGGTTGCTACATCTCAGTAGCTGAAATTCAAGTAGATCCAACAAAAATTCAGATAATCCTCTTAATACCTACCCCCTGCACACAAACTGAGGTACATAGTTTTTTGGGATTTTCTGGATATTATAGAAGATATATAAAGAATTTCTCCCAAATTGCTGCACCATTATATGCATTAAGAAGAAATATCAATTTCATATGGACTGACAAATGTGACATTTCTTTTGAAGATTTAAGACGGCTAGTATCAACAGCCCCAGTATTACGGTGGCAGAACTGGGATTTTCGATTTTAGATTTCATATGATTCATCAAATATGGCCATTGGAGCAGTTCTCGACCATGAGGAAGATAAGAAACCTTATGCGATATGCTACATCAGCAAAAATTTCACTCCTACTGAGTTGAATTACAATGTGACTGAGAAAGAATTTCTAACTGTAATCTATGTTGTTAACAAATTCAAACACTATATAATAGGATGCCCTGTGGTTTTGTATACTGATCAATCTGCTATTAAATATTTAGCTAATAAACCTGTTACGAATGGAAGAGTGACACGATGGTTGATCCTTTTGTAAGAATTCGACATAACAATCAAGGATCGACCAGGAAAGGAAATTTTGGTGGCAGACTTCCTCTCACGTGTGCCAAAGACAGACAACTCGATAGTAGTAGATGACAAGTTCCTTGATGAGCACTTATTTGTTGTAACTATGAAAACACTGTGGTACACAGATGTTGTGAACTGCCTAGCAGTGGCAAAATTACCCAAGCACCTAACGCCCAATGAAAGAAAACTAATAGTACAATTGAGCACTCGGTTCTCCTAGATTAGAGGATACCTCTTTCACAAAGGAGCCGATGTGCATATCCGAAGGTGTGTCAGAGAAGACAAAATCTTTGACATCCTAAAATCTTGCCACGATGGACCTTGTGGTGGACATTTTACAAACCACAGGATTGGTCACTAAGTCTTACATATGGGCTATTATTGGACCACCATTTTTAAGGATGCCAAGAAGTTTGTTCAGGTATGCAATAGCTGCTAAAGAATGGGTCACCCTAGATAGTTTGACGAGATGCCCCTGCATACGCAGTTAGTCATTGAACCTTTTGAATGTTGGGAATTAGATTTTATTAGCCCAATAAACCAATCATCTAATCAAAAGACATATATACTGGTTGCAACAGAATATGTAACTAAATGGTTTGAGGAAGAAGCATTACCAAGGGCAATGGAGGACTTAGTAATCCACTTTATTTTCCAAATTTTCATGTGTATGGATTTCGTATATAAATAATCACAAATGGAGGGCCACAATTTGTAGGCCACAATATTGCTTCTACATTAAAAAATCATCATATTATGCACAAAATCACATCTCCATACCACCCACAGGCAAACAACCAAGTAGAAAGTACCAATAAAGTAATCGAGGCTATACTAACAAAGGTAGTGGCAACACATAAACGTGATTGGGCTACCCGATTTCTAGAAGCCTTGTGGGCATATCACATGACATGGAGAAATACCATAGGATATTCCCCATATCAGCTAGAATTTGGCAAAGAACATATCTTCCCAATAGAATTTGAAATTCAGACATTGAGGATAGCTCAAGAAGTAGGCTTGAACCTAAATGAAGCACATATTAATAGGATACATCAAATCAATGAATTGGATGAAATCCGACTATCAACTCTTCATCATAATACACTAATCCAACAACAAAGAGTGAAATGGCATGATGCCCTCATCAAGAAGAATATCTTTCATGAAGGTGATTGCACACTTCTGTATGATTCTAGGTTCCAGGATTTCTTGGGAAAACTCCAGACCAGATGGTTAGGTCCCTATAAGATACAAGAGGTGGGTGATAATGGCACCCTTACATTAGCCACCATTGATGGGTCTGACTACTCTTTTAAAGTGAATGGACATTGAGTATGCATCTATCACAAACTGCTTATAAGGGAATCCTTTTGCTAGAAGTTATAGGAAGATTCCACAATACAAATTCTTACTGAGGAGGACAACTCTTCCACAATGCCAGTCTAGTGAAGAATTTACTTTTTTGAAACCTGTACATAAATTTTCCTTTGTGTTTGAGTAGATTTTCTTAGATAATAGATTGTATATTAGCTTTTTTTCTCTATTTTTCCTTTTGTTAGCCTCCTGCTGCAGCAGGTTACTCATATTTCATGATTGACATTTTTACAGGCCAAATATGTCATACTTTTCATGCAGCAATGCTCCATATTTGCTAAACAGTCACCAAGGAAAGAATGCTATTCAAATTTCATCTACTGCATTCCAATTTTGAAGAGTCATTCTAGTTTTGTAGAATTTTCCGCCAAAGGGAGCTCCAAACCGCTTAATCTTGGTCTCCCTAGGTTTCAATTTCCTGCTTTAGAATATAGAGAATGAAAATTTGTCCAAACAGCTTAATCTTGGAAGATTCTTAGATAGGTAGAGAAACAATGGAGCCCAACTGCTTAATCTGGGCCCTTGGAAGAAATAAGGGTAGTTTGTAGATAGGAAGGCATAAAAAGAAAAAATTGAAATGCTGGGTTTGCATGTCTAAGTGCACCCAAACCAAAAGAAGAAAAAATGTTAGGTAAGTAGGCTGGGTAGGTAGTTTTGAGGTTGCAGAATCTTGATTTCTGATTAGTTCTTTGTTTTCAAAGTATCATCTCTACTCAGGTCACAGTCATCAGGAAATTTCATATGGAGGAGCTGAAATCAGGCATGACTAACTTCCCTTTCTTCCTCTTCCCCAAATAATTAACTAATTTCCCCAAAAAGAGGTCAAGATTTGCTTGATGTCTCTTAGTTTCATCATTCTCCATGTCATTAGCCTGGGTGAAGATCTACTTCACTCAAGGAGGATCCATACTTTCTCTACAAAGCTCTATCTCCCCTTTGAAGCCTAAGATCTCTGAAACTTAGCGCTTTCTTGTCATCTCTATATTAACTACTGATATTATTATTTAACTCCATATATTTTCCCCATCCCCTTACTAAAACTATGTAAATAATCCCCTTATGTAACTATCCCCTCCCCCTGGTTGAAATATAACCATAAGTACTTCTCTGGGAATTACTAAGTCACCTGGACTTTAGTAAGAACCCTCCTTCTACATAAATTTTCATTCCCAGGTGTTGGGACCCCTTCCAAAACACTAAGAAAACCCTTCCCAAAAGAAAAAAACTGCCCCCGCGCATTTTCTTTGGAAATTATTAATGTTTGTTTAATAAATTCCAACGCGCCAAAACCCATTAAGCCCTTAACCTAAAGTTCTAAACCCACTCGCGCCGCGGAAAATTAACCTTTAACGCGCGTGCTATTTTATTAAACTCCGCGCATCTCCCTTCCCGTCCACCGTCGGATCGCCCCCCCCCCCCCAATCTGACGGCCTTGTTCGCTTTCGGCGCCCTATTGTTGAGGTAGGTTACACCGATGTCCGCGTTTACGGTCATACACCAGGACAGGTGGCAGCTTCCCAGTTGCATTGGGGCCGCCCCTGACAGAAACCACCTCCATACCAAAGGCGGTCCGATGCACAGGCCAAAACCGCCCTCCCCTCACGTAACAGGAGCGCCACCTCACCCTGCCACGTCGCCTCCACATCACCTCACACTGCCTGCTCCCGGCCCACGTCACCCTGCCACGTGTCTCTGCCATGTCACCTTGATGACATCAGCATGCTGACGTCATATCTTTACCAGAGGACCCTAATGCTGATGTCAGCATGCTGACGTCATCCGCCGTATAGCTGACGTCATGCTCACGTCAGCAGCCAAAAAACGGAAATTTGCGCAAGCGCGAAAGTCGAGCTTCAGAGCTTCGGAATGAGAAACGGAGGTAGTTTTCGATGGGCATCACTATGGGAAATGGGCCATATTGGTGAATCTTTAGGGAATATTATGATTCCTTGGCCCTTTTTGCACCGAAAAAGCCTGAAATTCCCCGATTTTGCCAAATTAAACGAATTTCAAGACAGAGAGAGGCCAGGAACAGAGATTAAAGAGTATCAGATCAAATATGCAGAGAGAAAGCACGTCAAAGAGTATCAGGAAGCGGCGAAGACCATCAATGTAGTGGCAAAGTGTATCAAAGGAGATTTTCTCAGGGCTCGAGGCAAATCCAACATTAAAACGAAAGCTTTGAAAGTCAAGAAGCAATTGAAGACGCATTGAAGGCTCACCAGCACAACTGACTACACATTAAACTCACAGAAGATCAGTGGACCAGAACTCAATGCACAGTTATGATAGAACCACTGCACCAAGTCACACAGGACACCTCATCAACTCAACTTGATTCAGCTGCCTCTGGCGCAACCCAAAGGAATTACTTGCATTTAATTCCAGCAACAATTAGGTTTTTAGAAAAAGCTTTTTCTTGCAGACCTATTTAGGTCAATTGCAATAAATGACTTCAGATATTTTGCTTATATATACCACCCCGAAAGATAGAGTAGGGGTTAGTTGGTCGATCAGTTGCTTAATCCTTGGTATTTCGACATTTTCCTCAAGCAGAGACTTGCATTGTAACTGTCATACTTTCCATAATCAAAGACTGCTGAAAGCATGGATTCTGAAATTGTCTGTTGTATTTAGTTGACTGAGGAGTGATTGTGGAATTCCTGTGCTTCTACATGGTTCAATAAGTGTTTCTAAACTCTGTTAGTTTTTCATGATTGTTTTATCATCATTCCGCCATCTAAATTGCAGAAAAGAAGAATAGCTTAGGATTTGCTTAACTGCACCTTAGGCTCAATTTCTGCAATTTTTCATGTTTTCATCAGGAATAGTTATGAACATGCATACTTAAATGATCTTGTTTACGTTGTTTGTTTCACTTATGAATGAGAATTTAGGAATTCTTAACTGCTCCTAGATAACCATTCTTTCACTTCTCCTCCCTGTCAGTTTTGATGAAAGATTCTTAATTGCCTTTCATCCCTGACCATCATTCCATCCTTTCAGCAAATTGATAATTTTCTCATGTGTAGCTATCCCGCTCCACAATCCTCTTGTGACCAAGAAAACGCAACAGCAAGCCTTAATCCATGACTCCATGCCCAATGGTTTGAAACTTATCACACCTTACCTTCCCTCTCTGCTTGGAATTTTCTACCTGGCATACATCTTCCATCCAAACAAAACAACAAAACCCCCGAACCCAACAACTAGCCTAAAATCATCATCAACAAAGTTAAATCATTAAGAGAGAGCCCTCTTTGATTGCAAGTGGGCTAGAACTTGCAATCCAAAGATTGGTTTGTGGTTACCTCGGCTGCATCCCTACAGGAGCCTAGGGACAACCTGAGTGTTAACATAATGGCGACTCCACTGGGGACTAAACCAGTCTACAGCTCCATAGAGGAAGAAACCGACCTTTGAAAGTCTCGGTCGACCTGTGTTTTTAGAAAAGTTTCCCAAAAAAATAAAAAAAACTATAGATTAGAAGCCGACTCCTAAAAGGCAAACGCGTCATACACGATCAAACCCTGATCCTAATCGCCCAGCTATTTTTGAAAATCTGAATCTAATCCCTAATATCATTAGAAAACAAAAACAACAAGAAGACCCAACTGCTGCGAGTCCTGAAACAGTTCAGCCGAGCGGTGTTCCAACCCCTGTCAAAGTTCTATTTCGGTCAACCCCAAGTTCCCCTCGTTCATCACCCCCTTCTCCAAGCAGCTCTTCTACACCTCCATCCTATACCCCTACTACCACTACCACTCCTTCTACCCCAGTTGTTCCTGTTATCCCAGTTGCCCCAGTTTTTCCACTTATCTCCATTAACATGGCTAATAGATATGCACCCTTACAGCTACCTGCTAATCCTGGGGCTATGCCTTAGGACTACCAGAAAAAAATTACATATTTTGATGGCACAAACTCCTGCACCTCCCTACATCATACAAAGAAAATGCAGGATTAGTTCGAGAGTTATGAAATTGATTATGACAGTGTGAGAATGAAGATTTTTGTCCAAAGTTTGTCCGGTGATGTCAGAACCTGGTTTATGGCGCTTACACCCAATTGCATATTAAACCCTGAAGCCTTATACCAGACATTTATTAACAGATGGAAGAAAAAGAAAGACCCCCTACACATACTATCTGAGTATGATATTATCAAAAGAGGACCTCAGGAAACGGTTTTGGATTACTGTGCAAGGTTTAATAATGTTTACAATGCAATACCACAAAATTTAAGACCTCCACCTGATCTCGCTTTGTACATATTCCCTGATGGCTTTGACGCTGAGATGGAATATCAGTTAAGGGAAAGAGCCCCTCAAAGCCTTGTAGAAATGCAAGATGTTGCTGTTAGTGTGGAGGCAAATCTAATTGCTAAAAGAATCAGAGCCAGAACTGAGAGAAGAACCACCTTTAAGGAAGAACCCTCAGCCTTCGATCAGAAGCTAGATGCTATTATCAGTGGCATCCACGGGCTGGGAGACAAAGTAGACAATGTTGAGAGGAAAACTTCATGGGAAGGCCAACAGCCCAATGCCATAAGGAACCCGAACTTCAAAAAAAATCTAAACAAAAACGCTGGAAGGGCCAATCCCGACCATGATATTAGGCCTCCTTTCCAAGAAAACTATGCAGAGGCATCTACATCCAGTGAGCCCACAGATGGGACTCATATGAACCTGATAGATTTGGAAAATGAACAAAAAATATTTGTTACTGAAGAAGACCGAGAATACCCTGATGTAAAACAATTTCACACCAAGTCGGGAGAGTCTTTCGATTTTAAACAAGGCTATGATACTGCTGTGTATGAGGTACACAAACAATACAAATTGAGAACAAGGACCTTTGATGTCCCCGCATCTAGCAGAACAAAAGATAGCAAACAACCCAACAAAATTAAAGGAAATGACACCATAACTCAACCAGCTGATAGTTCTGTCCCAAACCCGCATCAGGTAACTGTCGAGGATATAACAGACACACAGCCTCCTATTGATCGGCCTCTACCTCCTTCCTCCACAAAAGAAAATATGAACGGCACTCTAAAAAATCCTCCTAAAGTAGAAATACCACAAAATGTCATTCATCATAACATTGACATTCCAAAAGAAAACATAAAGAGTATGCCTGAAAAAGAGAAATATGCCGCTATAAACGCCAAGAACTCATTGGAAAAACCTTTCAGTTTAGAAGCAGAGATTGGAAAACTCAAGATATCCATCCCCCTCTCAGAACTTGCCAAACATGATGTATATAGGCAACAAATTCAAAGGTCACTTCAACTACCAAAGGTAAGGGATGATGTAAACGTTTTAGACGATACCCTTGAGCTGCTGTTTGGTCCAGAAGTTAACAGAAAATCAACATATGGACCTGTTCCACCTTTTTATGTCAGTCTGCACATACATGAAAAAATATTGCATAATGCTATGTTTGACTCAGGTGCCTCACATAACCTTACGCCCAAAGCTGTAATGGAAA
>APFE030167898.1:211992-243217 GCA_000404065.3 Pinus taeda
TTAGTTCTTATTATTTATTATTGATTAGTAAGGGAGGGATGCTACATATATCCTCTTCCTTTAACCTTTCTTGCTCCTTTTCTTCTTCTTCTTCACAATCTATGTAGAATAATTTCTTCTCTGCACACTTATGACCCTTAGTGTATTCGCTATCACAACTGTAACAAAGCCCTTTTGCTCTTTTCTCTTCCAATTGTTGTGGTGTCAACCTTATAGGTTGTGGAAGGCTAGGGGTAACAACACTTCCATCTTTATAGTTGTGACTGGTATGCTTCCTAGTTGCCATAATTTTGCTTTCCATTTTTTCTTGCTAACCTGAATGCCTTCTCTAATGAATCAGGTTCCCAAAGGCGAACATCATGTTGGATATTATCCTTTAAAGTCCCTATGAACACATCAATCCTATGCTCCTCTGGAATATTTTTTACCCTTATGTTCAATTTTTGGACTCCTCAATGTGCTCCATTATTGAACCCTTTTGTTTGAGACTTATCAATTGGCTAAAAAAAGTGTTTCTTTTTGTATCCTCATAATGTGCTGTCAATTCTTTCGTAAAAATTGCCCAAGTGATAATTTGTTTACGAGAGCAAAGCCATTGATACCATACAAATTGATTTGGTTCCAAATATAAAGTTGCAATGCATACCTTTTGTGTGTTTTGCACATTATTCAGATCGAAAAATTGCTCCATCTGTAATATCCATGTTGTAGGATCCTTGCCATCAAACTTCCTCATATAAATTTTTGGAATATGCTGGGTCTTTGATCCAACATTAGAGTCTATGGAATCATGATTAACATTTATTTTGTTCTCATCATGAGTTTCCTTTACTACCTTTTCACCATTAGTGACTATTTCTTGTAGCAACTTATTCATATTTATCTTCAATTCTTCCATGTCTAGTTTCAAATATATATTCAAATCGTCCATCTTAACTTCTATGCCTTTCTGTAAAACATCCGTCTTAGATTTTATATCCTTCTTTAAACCATCCATCTTAGATTCTGTTCCTTTTTGTGCAAGTGACAGTTATTGCACTTGGTCTCGTAAATTTGATATATCATGTTGCATTTCTTCTTGTTCTTCATGAGTCATGCTAGAGCTTTTAGGTTGCTTACTAGGTGTTTGCATTTTCTTTCCTCGGGGCATAAATTACCGATAATAATTCCTTACTATGCCCTTTGAATTCCTTCAAAATAATTTTTCAAACCAAGCTTATGAAAAAATAAAAAAAACTACACACCTTTTTTCACTTTGTAGGAGCTTGATATTGAATATGATGTATCTTTGTAATTTCAGATCATCCAGTTCTGAAATTGTGACCTATAGTAGCCCTCTATGTCCTCTTTCCAATGCCACAAGTCTGATCCAAATTGGATTCTCCAAGAAATATTTATGCGAAATTTCTGACAGTGACCTGATTATAGATTAGTTCAGTAGAGAAAATTTGTATGATGTGCCACGAGCCACTGTTTCGACCTCTGGCTTTGAAAAATATATACAAGAAATTAGAGTCCGTCCTATTTCTATACCTTCTTACAAAATTTCAATCTGATGCTCAGAGAGAAAGTTATGACGATTTTTCCCAGGTCACCTATTTGGAATGCAATTCAGGATTCTGTAAAAAGACCAAATTCCTTAGATCATATCTCCGCAAATATAGCGCGAAAGGTTCTGAATTTCGGACTTGAGGTTTAGCGCAATTTATTCTCAAATGG
This sequence comes from Pinus taeda, assembly GCA_000404065.3. NCBI lineage: Eukaryota > Viridiplantae > Streptophyta > Pinopsida > Pinales > Pinaceae > Pinus > Pinus taeda. Next base: position 213,712 of record APFE030167898.1, read on the forward strand.
TTTCTTATTTTAGCTTCTGAAACGTCGCAGAAAAAATTTATAGTGAAAATTCCACGATGACCTATTTGGAGTAGTAAAACCCTAGAATCCAAAGCTTTGATACCAAATGTTATGAAACCAATTGAAGAAAAAGATAGGAAAGATAGATCAACGGCTTCGAATTCAGCCTCTTCGAGGGGGCAACCTCCTTTACATTACATAAATGAACAATTCTTGGATGATTCAAATGACAAAACCTCCTTTCTATATATAGGAGTATAAGGAGCCACAATATAACCCAGCCGACCTAACAATAATAATATAAAGCCACAAAAATAACAATAGAGGGATTCTATGGGGTACAGTAATAAAAATATGGGGACAATAGGGGCACAACAATACTAATAAGGGATACAAATACAATACTAATGGGATAATCACTAGTATTATAAGGACCTATCATACAGGGACTCAAACTAAGCCCATACCCACTCAACCTGTTACCACTTAAAATGAACAACATGCAATTGTAGTAGAAGTAGCTATCCAGACAGAGGATGTACCCTCTTACAACATAACTACTCAAACGGAGGATGTATCCTCCTATAGCGTGGCTACTGAAATGGAGGTTTGGACCTCCCATAATAATGAAATACAGATAGAAGGCATCCCTTCTCATAGTAGAAGTACTCAAACAAGCATTCAAGCCAAAGATGTCATGAGACATAATGACCCCATTATATTGATTCTTCGGGAAGAATTAGCATAGGCTCGGCTTCTGTTAGAACGACTTGAACAAGAAACTATTTCCTAGAAAAAATACCAAGAGTTTCAGAGGTAGCTTTTGGAAATGAATGCAACAGAGATTGAGACCTTCGTCAGATACAGAAAAGAAGAAGTGAAAATTGAGAGAATCAAGCTCAAATTGGATAGGGTCATAGCTCAGACATACACCATCTACTCATTATATGCAAATGTCTTGGCATGGAGGGTTCACGCCACGAATTATGCCTTTTTTTTGTTAGAACGATACTTGTTGTTGAAAATTAAAGCCGTGAGAGCTGGAAAACCAATCGAATTAAAAACAGTTGAAGATTTTATAAATTGTTGCAAATAGCATGGTATAAAGGTTCAAAGGCTGCTTTGTGAATTCTACCTACACAATTTTCTATTATAGGATGAGGTGGAAAAGAATCCTAACCCTTTTGTTGGAGATGTTCAATTCCAAGCCTTTATCTCGTTTGCATTCAATCAACTTAAATGGTTCAAAGCTCATAACGCATTCCAAAGACAACAACATGGATTGGATCTTTGGGTAAGAAGTGAACCCAAGCACCCTTTACAAATGCTTGCCAACCATAAGAGTCTGATGACAGGGAAAGGGGTGATTAAAATTTTAGGGCCTATTTAGAGGGAGATTGTACAGAGGAGAGTAACATACCTCCTCTCCATTCAAGAAAGCTCTTTGGCTGCATCCAAGCTTAGGTGGGAAATCTCCACTAGTAGTGTACAGGATAGAGATCCATTTAATTACAAAAATTTTAAAACAATTGCAGACCGTTTTGTCACTTATAACAATCTCATTTTGAGAGAAGGATCTTATTGTTTAGGATGTCGATTTCATAGTCCCATCATTTGTTATCCTCCTGGAGGTTACTAGGCTATATATGAATTGCCTAAAGGGAAGGAAGGGCCCGCCTTTGAGCTCTTGGCCCAGAATAATGGTTGTAGACCGCTTTTCAATGTTCCTTCTCCATCCTACTCTTTAACTGCACTGCATACGAATTACCTGCTTTTCATGGGGCCATGAAACAAGGTAAGCAGGGGAGTATGTTGAGTTACAAAATGGGTATGTATTTACTATTAATCTCATCATGTTTTTCCTTGATTCTTACCTTTTCCATATCTTAATGCGCTAATATATTGAAGAATTATGTTAAGAAATAAAGGAATTATTTGTAGGTATGATTTAGCTAACTTTTCCCTTCTTACATAGGAAAGCGAAAAAAGGAACAATTGTTGTTCCCTGACATTGGAACATCAGAATCCGACAAGCAAAGGAAGGAATGAGTTAGTTGCAAACAAGGCTAAGAACGAATCAGAGGGATCAATGTGGAATAGAAAAGATGTGTGAAGTTAGAAATTGATTGTGAATCCCTATGTATCGAGAGATCCTAGGGGGTCACATTTAACATTTATCTTTTATCCTTTCTAATTATAAAAGACGATGATTTTAAGAAGCAGGGGAATTTGTGTTATTTTTCGAATTTTAATTCTAACTACATACTCTCGCTATTGAAAGAACATGACTATATTGTAATGCTCCTTAAGTTCGATGATTAATATATAATTCAAGTTGTTGTTTCCTCGCATTATCTAAAGTAACTTAGTAGTGTTCGTTGGCGGCTAAGGGCCCAGCCTCTGGTGGATTTAACTACTTTCTTTTTGTCATACATTTCTAATTCTTGCAAGTGTGATTGGTTTGATTGTTTTCCTACTTTCTGTGATTTTATCTCCTTCACTATTTATTGTTTTCTTGTATTGACGGAATATCTCAACTTTATATGATTTACAACACTATCATTTGATTCAGTTTTCCTTCATTGTAGATAAAGTTAATTAGATAAGTATTCAAATTGATTTAATCAACTGTAAAGAGTTTAATTATCGCTATGGAGCTCTCATATTGATGTCATTGCTACTTGGATTGTTTACTGGAGATTGACTTTGCTTTAGATTAAATCAGTTAAGAAGAGATGAGTTACTACTACTATACTCTCAGCTGATGCTGTTGTTAGTTGAATTGTTGTAAGATTTGATTTTGGTAGAGGATTGAGTTTTAATAATTGCAATTGGAGTTTATTAGATGCATCTGTTTACTCTTGTATTAAAAGATCTATACTACAATTTAGGAAACATTTCTCTCTGAATTAATAGCAGCCACATACTATGTACACTCTTGAAATAAGAGGACTCTCCCAGGTTGATGATTAATGTGGGATAATTAGTAGTTTTAAAAAGCAACTTTTATCAACCAACAACTACCAAGCCTAAGGATCATGGAAAGAAGAAAGGAGAGGTGTAGGTTCTAGAGAGGTGGGAACAAGTGCAGGTGTAGGTGAAAGCTTCAAAGGAGAAGGCATAGGTTTTCGAGAGAAAGGTACACTTTTCGTAGAAGGTCTAGGTTCCAGAGACTCAGAAGGAGTTTAGTTCAATAGGGATCTTATAGATTCATAAGGAGACTCTATAACCTAAGAAGAGCATGTGGTCAGTGGTGAAAAAGGGTGCTCCTGCAACTGCCAAGAAGGATTCATGGAATGAGTGGAAGATGTTACAGGATAAGAAGAAGAAGATGTAGGTTGCTTCCGACAGTGATAGCAACACTTCTGATGAGGGCGTAGTTCATCATACAGGGATTATTGTGATTGTGAGCGCCAAGAGTTGGGCAAGTGTTGCAAGTAGTGATGATGATGATGAGATACTTCCTAGCCTTAGAAGTACCTCCCCCACTAAGAGGGAGTGTTAAATTGTGTAGATTGGAAGGTCCTCTAAACCCTAGGGTTTAGGGTATGGACGACAAAACGCCACAAGGGGTTCTTGTGGGCTTCGAGAAAGTGTGGAGTTTTGGTATCCAGCATGTTTTGGGGTAAAACCATGATAGATTCACAAAATGTGATGGATTAGGATAGTGCTTAGAAATAATATTCCAACGCATCAAAAGTCATCTGAATCCAAGTTTGCATTAGAGATATATGAATTTTTTAAGTTGACATAGTAGATATTGGATTTTAGGTAGGTTGACTTGAAGAAAATTCCAAGTAGACGTGTCTCCTTAAGTAACCTCGTTGGGGGCCTTTAAGCCTATATATTGAGGATGTGTTGAGTCATTTTAGGCATCCATACTGTGGAAATACATCTCTAAGTACCCTCTGAAATTTTGGTGAAGAAAGAGAAGAAAAGGGCAGTGTGGAGATGCTCTAGGAGTAGCATGGAAGATTTCAGGTGGATGTTAGGTACAACGTAGAATTTTAGGGATGCTTGGGTGTGAATTTGGTATTTTTCTTGGGTGTTATTGTAGGATAGCAAGAGAAAAATTTAAAGAAAGCTAAGCTACAAAAAAAAAGGGACAAAGCGATAGCGTGAAAGAGCTTATGGAGTAGCATGGAAACTATGTAGTAGAGGCCGAGTGTTGTAGGATACAGTAGGCTAGTTCAAGGGCTAGATAAGGGTTGTTTCAATGCTAGTCTACCTAGAAGTCAAGGCTAATGAAGGGAGGAGCATGACAATGTTTTTGGATGATTGTTTTGGAAGTGTATGAGGGAGGTCGAAGACCTACAATTGCTACTGGGTTAGGTTGTAGGCCATAGCCAGCAACTAGAACTATTTCATGGGCAATGTCAAGGTCACAAATGCATGTTTGAGTCAGCGTGGTAGTGTAGGAGTCTCTCCAAGGAAACCGCAGTTCATGAGAGCTTCATAAGTTTGACTGTGTAAAGTGTTAAGGGCTAAAGGTTATTCCCGAACCCGAGTTGAAACTACATAAGACAAGTGTGAAGTGACAACAACATTTATGGAGAGGTGTTGGGTCAAAGTATTTGAACAATTTGGATTAGATTGTCAAGCAACCTGTTGGATCCAATTGGAAGACATTCCGAGGAAAGAAGGTGTATTCCTAGGTGTAGATCCAACAGTGATAGTATTGGGTATCATAGATCGAATTGAGGGCAACGTCTTGGCTACCCAAAGTATCCCTAGACAAGCTATCTTGAAGGATGAAGAGAAGCTAAAGGTTAGGTGAAGGATGGTGCTGAAGTGCAACACTTTGATGGACAAGAGTTATTACTAGTGTGGAAGATTGGAGATCGGGAATTGGCCAACCCATAGAGTAGTTGATGAGCCCATGTTTATTGTAGCATATGTGACTTGTAGTAGTGATAGGAGGCAACCCTCCTAGAGTCTCGATGTGTGGATGTGTTGATGGACTAAGGCACTACTAGTGAGTAGTACGGGTGTGACAGATCGACTGGACAAGATACAACATAGAAATGTTGTAGCCAAGTTTTTCATTGTATCTTGTAACCATAGACGATTGTATTTATTAGATTTGGATTAATATAATGAAGATTGGTGGTTGTACATTATTTTACAATTTTGTTTAAAACTTTGTATATTGTGCATATGTAATTTATTGCTTTATATTTTTGATGTGCAAAGTAGTTTATGGTTGAGATTCCTGGTTCAGTAGCGTTAGTGATTTTAAGAATCTAACCTAGACCCAAGCTCGTGGAAATTCAACATTTATGACTTGGAATTAGAAGCATTAATATGTGCACCTAAAACACCAAGACGTTACCTTTTGGGGAGGAAATTTACCTTGGTGACTGATCACCTCAGTCTAAAATACTTTTTTTAGTCCGCCAGATTTGAACGCAAGGTAGGCAAGGCTGGCATTCCTCAATGACTTTGATTTTCAAATGAAGAATATTCTAGGGAAGGAGAATAAGTTGGAGGACAACTTGTGTAGGCATGAACATCTATTGCTTGGATCGACTGGTAGTAAAGTAAATATAGAATTTGTAGTACGAATTAAACAGACTATACCCCAAGATCCTTAGTATCAGGAATTTTAGCAGAAAATGCAGCATAAAGGGTATCTCAATATGGAGAAACTATGGAAAAATTACTTACATGACAAAATAGGATATGTGTAACTAATGAAAGTACCTTTAAATAGACAATATTGGATAAGTATCACAAGACACCTTATGTGGTCCATCCCAGATACTAGAAAGTGCTCACTGCACTAAGAAAAAATTATATTGGCTGGCCATGAAATGAGATGTGGGAGAATATTTAAATAAATGCATGGAATTCCAGCTGATTAAAGTGGAACAACAACATATTTCGGGATTGTTCAACCCTTTACCCATACCAGAGTGTTAGTGGGAAACTATTTCAATAGATTTTATTATGGGATTACCCTGAACAAAAGGTAAACATGACTCTATTATGGTGGTATTCAATGTTTTGATGAAGGAAACTCATTTTATACTTGTACAATATTTTGGGACTGATCAAATAGCTAGTGTTTTTATGAGAGATATGTATTGACTACGGGGAGTACCAAAAGCTATTGTAGTAGATGGAGACCCAAAGTTTACCTCCAAGTTCTAGAAAGTGCTCTTTGGGGGATTAGGTACACAAATGAAATTCAATACTGCATATCACCCACAAACAAATGGCCAAACCGAAGGAACAAAGAAAATTCTTGAAGATATGTTGATAATGTATGTCATGCACCAGCCTTCGAAATGGGAAGATTTTCTGCATTTAGCAGAGTTTTCCTATAACAACAATTACCAAGATAACATTAAAATGAGTCCTTTCAAATCCATGTATATAAAAAAATGGCATACACCTCTTAGCTAGAGCCAACAGAGGTTAAGCTATGGTGAGGACCAGATGCATTGCATGAAATGGAACACTAGGTGAAGGTAATATGCCAGAATATCATAGCCCATGATCAACAAAAGAGTCATGTAGACAATAATAGGGTACATAAGGAATTAAAAATTATTGATCGTGCTTTTGCGGGTAAACTGTGGAAGAATGCACTTTGAACTGGAACTTGTGCTAAAATGGCCCCACGTTACTATGGACCTTTTGAAATCGTGGATAGAGTTGAACTAGTAGCTTATTAGCTAGCTCTGCCCACTCATATTAAAGTATATAATGTACTTAATGTATCGTTATTAAAAAAATATGTCCACAATAGTTCTCATGTGGTTGATTAGGATGTGGTACGGGTGGAACCCAAAGCAGACTTCCTACCAGGGCCACTTCATATTCTAGATGAGAGAGAGACTGTGCTCCGGAATTTAGTCGCCACTAAGGTTAAGGTAAAATGGAAGTACTTTACTCCCGAGGAGGCTACATGGGAATAGGAGGATCCTACGAAGGAACCGTACCAAGGGATTTTCTCAAAATAGTTGGACATATAATAATAAATAGAACAGTGAGGACGGTGTTATTGTGAGAGTGGGAATTGTAACACCCTCTTCTTTATGTAATTTCTATGGTTATATGTTTTGAAAATAGTTTTGTAACTCGCTAGGGGCCACTTGAAAGAAAAACTAAAAGTAGATTTCATAATAAATAATTAAGATTTTAAGTTAGAAAAGGTGGGAAAGGGAAGCTTATTAATTTGAAAATTATATATTCTGATAATTATCCACTCAGTGGAAGATAAATGATGAGGGAATAAATATATGGGAGAGAAAAACAATTCTTTTATGTCTTGGAGTCAAAAACATATTTTCTTACTTTTTTTTAAATAAAAGAGGAAAAAACATAGGCTAAGGGGATAACCAGACCCCTGAAAGGCAGGGCACTACCAAAAGGAAACATTTGTTGACAATAATGTATATGAGACATGAATCAAATATCAGGAAGAGGTTGCTGAAGGCTAGAGTCAAGCTTCTCAGCTCGGGGGGAACTAGAGAGCACTTGGTTCATGGTTGGGAAGATAAGCGATTACCATGCCATAATTTCCAGCAATTACATCAGTTAGACACTGTTATCCTTATTGTGTTATTGCCATTCTTGTCTTATTCTTAAAAACTTTTAATGAAACGTTTAAATATTTATCTTCTACCTGTTATAATTATGTTAGAATTATGGAGTTCATGTTGTTTTAGAGTAAATGACTTGAGAAATGGAAACTTCGATTACATGTTGTTCCTTGAGACTGTAAGGTCTAGATATTAACTAACTTAAGGGCGTGGAAGTACAGAATGTGCATAAAATTGCATTGTATGTTATGTTTAACAAAGTTGCAATACTTGAGTTGATACTTTATACATATTACAATGCATGTTTTGTTGTTAATTTTAATTTGAATTGAATTACTGTTAAGTGTTAAATTTAGACTCCATGGTGATGCAAAAAGATGAACTATTTTATCATGGTAAGCAGGTATAACAGGAAAAGTCGTGAATAGGATTTCACAAAAAAACTGCATGCTTGTATGAGTAAATTTATAGTTTTGAATGTTTTTAAGAGTAAATCTCGAAATTAATGCGTTGGTGTGAAGAAAATATTAGCTTCTATAATTATATATTATTTAATGTTTAAAAAGGTATTCAATAATTCCCGAAGCTTGTCACTCAGTCATTCCCCTTTTCAGCAAGACAGAAAAGGTAGTCGTAATATAAAATGTGTAGTTGGGCAGAAAGCTAAAGGCATGCAGTGCTAGCCATTATGGGGAATTGGAGAGAGATTACACGTTCTTTAGACATGATGGAAATAAAAAATTAGAATGGAGTCACCATGCTTAAGAACCTAAGATCCGTTTTCAATATTAGGGATTCCCTTGAACACAGAACTTGCTGCAGGGTGGGTGAGAAATAGTGAAGCATACGCTAGGACACATAGCTAGTTCCTAGAGTACTAAAATCGTACCTAACCAGAGTAAATGTAAATTCAAAAATAACTATATCAACCCAAAAATAAATAAAAACTACTCTGGCGATAAGATAGGAAACTTACAACGTCACTAATTGTAAATATTTTCTTAACAGGAAAAAGAACAACTACCCTGTTATCCAGAAGAGGAAAGAATTTAAGAAAACACATAGGCATAGGAGACCTTAATACAATGAATGTATAAGCATAAAAAAAAATACAATTGTGAATATTATAACTGCTTTGGTTTTACCAAGAGTATACAACACTATAAATAGGAAAAAGTATTCTGCCAGAGCTAGTCCTTTAGCGGAGTCGCTAAACTTTACAAAACTTGCTATATTAACAAACAAAAAAGTATCTAAATATTGTATGAGAACTTGTATTCCATAACTAGACGAGACTGGTGAAATCTAGAAATAGAATAATCTTATGAAATTCCTTGAAATATTCAATGGTTAAAATTGTGCAGGAGGCAAGAAGGAGCAGGTCCTTTAAAAGAAACAAGCACCTACAGATTATATCTTAGACCCAACATAGGGAACCCATAACAAACGAAAACAAAATATTATAGTACTTTATAAATTATTTGGATAAGTTCCAATGGTACAGTCCAGCCAACACTGTGAGCTAGTGAGGCTTCTTAAATATTACAAGTATGGTGAGGGTGAACCCATTTCTTAATAATTTCCCTCTGAATAAGGGTAATAGAAATAAGATTTCTTGAAACTAGACTCAATCATCAGTGTAATAATCGACAAAGGTTGTCAAGAGAACAAAATAGGAATATGGCATAGAGGGAGCCAAGGCAACAAGAATCATATCAGACAAGCATCAACTACTGGGGAAGAAAACCATGCGAAGTGTACCCACCTAGAGTGAGAACAACAAGTGTGTGAGAACCCAAGATTGCAATTATGTCCATAAAACTGAAACGAATGATAAGCTCGAATTTTTACCTGTCAACATGGAATTTGACAACAAAAAGGTTGTTGCAAGGAGTTTTAGTAAGAATAAACCAACTAATACACAGAAAACTACATAAAAGGTGTAAACCTTGTTACCTGTGAGTTCGTAGAGTGATTCCTCTGCTCGCCTGGCGAACCTGCCATTTGAAAAACAATGAAAGAAAGGAAAATCAAAGGGGAATCCTAAGAATTAAATTCAGGGTTTAATCCATAACTGTAACTAGTAGTTTCGATGAGTCAAATTTTACTTGGGTGTGTGAGTCGCTACCCAACTCCAATATGCCGAAAAACTTATTGGGCATAATGTGGTACAAGAGGGTAAACCTTGGAAGCCATGAACGGAGGTAATCCCCAACCCAACACTTAGAAGAACATGGCTCAAAAAAGGACTAATTATGATTTCTTGTAGAAATGCAATACCTGTGTCGTAAGAGAGGCACTCTATTTAAAGAGGGCCATACATATCCTTTCCTCTGTGTAGCTTGTTACACATTGAAATAGAAAGACCAATATTAATTTCTACAAATTATAAATTGACATGAAATCAAACCCAAAATGTATATGAATGCAACATATGAGCAATAACCTAATTCCTAGATGGTTGTATGCTATGAGAATACAGATCGAACAAGGTAGGTAATGCAGCAAATGTCACCTTCATAGCCTTGTGGGAGACACATATCCATGGCGTGGCTCTCATTGCAATAGAAAGATAATGAGACCCTAACATGCAATGTATAAACTCAAAAGGGTTTAGGGTACCAACACCTAGCCGAGAGGACCGTTGATTTAGGAGGAGGACTCTCGCACCCTTGATCTGTGACAACCTCGACAAGGGGGACTAGCCAGAAGAGTGCATGATAAGCATGTGAAGACTTTGAGTTGAAGAGGGTTAAGTGGTAGAGAAATAAGAAGGCTCTAATGAGATGAAGGGAGGAATTAATACATTAGAACACATTATAATGGGGAAAGGTACAACCTTAGCATATGTGGCAGTGGGATGATAGGAGAAATTAAAAACATTTAAGTAGGGCGTATGGAGATATGTACATACCTTAGTGCCATTCATTATATGGCTCTGAAACATATGAGTTAAACTACCTTATCACCATTCATTATGGTTGGGAAACATATGATTTAAACTACCTTAGTGTCGTTCATTATATGGTTGGGAAACATATGAGTTAAACTATATTAGCACCATTCATTATTTTGCTTAGAAACATAGGAGTTGTAGTTTAAAGACATGGTTAGAACATCCAATACCTACCATTGTTTACTAGATAACCACATACCTCACCTATTCTACACCTAGAAAGTTTAGTATGGAAAGAGAACATAGAATTAGAATGTGTGGTCACTTTTATTCATTAAGTATGATGCAAAACTGATTATAAAACGAAAAGAAAAAGTGCCTTACTCATAGCACTATTATATTTCAAGTTCGGTATGGAAACTCTATAAACAGATGTGACAACTATATTAACATAGTCATATAAATTAAGTGATTAATGAACTCTCATAAACCAAGTATTAAACACTCATCAACATTATTTACAAAGCAAAAAATCTTCATAAAGCACCTATAAATATATATCTCTTCATGTATATTTTATCTTTTTTTCATAAAATCGCTTGTAAAAAAAATTGTTGGTTGACATTCATCTCTCTTACTTTGTGGAAGGACATCAATGTCCTTAATTTTGTTTTAAGTAGGAACCATAATTTCCTTTAAGTAGAAACCATAATTTGATTGCAGCGAGTGCAACAATGTACTCTCTTTTTTAGCTGCAATGGGATTCCATCTTTAGGAAGGCATGTTGGTTTTAGCTATTTTGTGAGGGGTTTTAGAGACAAACTGGCAGTGTCACATGCATTCCAACCTTAGGAAAGCCATGTTTATTTCATATATTTTGTTAGGCTCTTTGGCAACAAAGGAACAATTACATATTGAAGTTAAGCTGATAATCCCTAGCAATTTAACATCAAATCATAGGGATTTTTATCCCACTATTCAAGCTAGAACGTCACTACTTTTAGCAAAAAAAATGTCTGATCCGAACTTAAACAAGAATGCAACAAAATACAGAGATAACCATATACACAAAGATGCAGCAGAAATAATACTTCATTTCATTAATGGAAAATACTGAAATATGCTTACAACTAGAAATGGAAATAAACCAGCTAGGGCGATGGTAGCTTATCTCTGAGAAGAGATGTGGCGGATACATGCCTCTGAACTATTCTGAACTATGTTACAATTAGGCTCGAAGGCTTATTTATTATTGAAAAACAATGGAAACCCCTTCACATCCCAAAACCTAACCCTAGACGATGAAACGCCAAATTGTGGGCCCCGTTTTGGGGTGAGTTGGACAACCAACTTCCCGGGGTCGCGAATTGGTCATATTATCTCCATTTGACACACATGATAGCCCGTTGGAAAGATCTCTCCGAGGACTATGATGGGAAAGACAATTTTTTGACAAAAATTTTGTTGCCGGTAGATTTCCCAAAAAATGTCGTTTAGGGCCTCAAAACGGCTCCGGCAGTTTAGGACCCGAAAAGCTACTAAAAATAGTAAACTATGCTATAATTAAGGAAACTGAAAAACTGAAAGAAATAGTTCTAGGGGTCCAAGTGGGATAGGTGGGTGGCCACCAATGTCCATAAATTTTTCTCACATGCTGTCTCTATGGTCGTCGGTCAGGACCTCCAAAAATCTATATTGTCTTGAAACAATACTACCTCGGCCTTGATCCCGTGCCTCGTGCTAAAGAGAAAAACCCTCACAGTCTAGACGTGAAGTGATACTCCTCCGAGGAGATGGACTCCTACTCGTCGCAGGAGATGGAGTGGCTTGGGGAAAAGAGCAAGGAGCAGATCCGGAAGTGGCTTTATTCAGCTCGGGCTAAATCTCTCCTTTTTTTTAAGGATGGGTTTGATGGTTTGGTCCTTTAGGTCTAACTTCACGTTACCTATAATTTTTTTTACTCTGGTGAATGAATTATTTTGAAGTATAGTGAATAAATTTATGACTTAGTAGGAGTTTAGACTCCATTACATTAGGGGAGATTTCTCTTTGAACCTTGTCACAAGGGGTTAAGGATGTTGTGATTTAAATCAAAGAAGAGGGATAGCATTTTATTGTTGCATCCACTCAATAGTCCCAAAAAAAAAAAACTTGAACTTCAAACTATTAACTTTTTTTTAAATTTAACATTGAAAAAAAAAAAAAAAATTAAATTTCACATTAAAATTAAGAAAAAGAAAAACACAACCTTAATTTTCAATATAATCTATTATTTAGATATAGCTTACACGGTCAATTTAGGAAAATTAGATAAATAGCCAAATTGCTAATATATAACTTTTTATAGCCTATAGTGAAATACTTCACTAAAAAGGTCCTTATTCCCAAAAAAAAAAATATACACCAATTTTATATTTAATATCTTTCCTATAATATTTTTTTTCCATATATTTTATTTTTATTATAGCTTAATCCTGATTGATATATATATATTATATATATATATATATAATACTAAATCTTGCTACTTTCCTGGGCGCTTCACTTCTAATTTTGTATTTAACAAATAACACGAAAGGAGTTGAATACTAATAATGTAGAAACGTCAAAGTCCCAACCCACAATATATGCTAGTTGGTGAAATGCACGGCAAATTGCTTTATTCTATCAACTCAAACATCACAGCAGAGGATATCGATCGATTCTATGCTTCTTTCAAATAAACTTGGAAGATTTTATTTATATTTACTGTGATATGAAAATAATGGCTACTATTTAAGAGGAGATCGATGCGAGACGAGTGGCCAAGGGAAATGTCTGGAATTGTCATGCTACCTCGACACTTAATATGGCCGACCGGCCCTCTCCAAACAGACAACCTGGTAACTGTGTTATACATCACTGGCAGGCCCATCTGTATGGGAGCCATGATAATTCTCCATATATTAGGTGTTCGTATACTGGGGGCTACAGGTCACAAAACTGGACTCAGTGGAATGCTGACCATGCAATTCTATGAAAAATGAAAACCTAACCCAGGCCGGAGATTCCAACAATGCGTAATAATTAGTGGACGTCTTGAAATTTCTCATGTAACATTCGCAGTTGCGTCTATAGAACTCAAATTCGATTGCAGGCAAAGGTTCGGAGGAAATATATAATAATGTTCCGCTTGACTTTGGTCAGCTCTTATTAGGTATGGAATAAAAGTAAATTGTCATCCAACATCAAAAAGAAATTTTAACAAACCAATTAAAAATGAAATTATATATTACAAAGGGATCAAAATCATGTTTAAATGAATAGATTCAGAAAACAAATAATTTTTTTGTAAGGTTTCTATTATTTTATATATAGTTCATGCAAATAGGGGAGAGTTTCTATTGTTTTATAAATAGTTCATACTATCATAAGAAAGTTTACATTATTTTATAAGTAGTTCATACCATTAGGGGGAAGGGTGTATGGTTGTTATACAAGTTGCAATAGAATATTTAAAGATATACACATTTAAAAAAAACGGAACAAGATTTTCAGTGATGAAGATTTACACTCATTTTACCATGAAGATTCTTAATCTGTAAATAGGCTTTGTTATAATACCAAGGGTCAATATCATAGCTTATAAGAAACCCTTAAGTCACTTCATATCATATTTTTTTATTTAATCAATTCAATTAAAATAAATCACTCCATATGATATCTTTTTATTTAATCAATTTAATTAAAAGAGCAAAAAGAGCATAACTACTTTGGCTATAAATATTAACCTTTGATTTTTGTGTACTATTATTGGTATCGCGAATGTTAAATCACTACCATCCACTTAACAATTATTGATAATTAAATTAAAACTCTAGAATCCCTATTCCAAGAATATTTAGTGAAGGTTAAATCACTACCATTCAGCTAATAATGATTGATAATTAAATTAAAATTCTAGAATCCCTATTATATGATAAACACATTTATATGTGTAATTAGGTGGACAGCTTTCTGTCTATTTCAAAAATGTTTTTCTACAATTTAATTTAATATCAAAAAATATTAGGTGGATGCTAGAGATTTATCCTCCTTGAAATATGCCAAAATATTCATAGTAGTATTCACACATCAATGGTTAAGATTTATCTCCAAGTTAGTTGTGCTATTTTAATTAATTTGTTTGGAAATAATTAATTAAAGAAAATATTATATCAACATATGTCATATTGGACATGCCTTATTGATAAGTCATTATATTGACCCATGGCAGTGTAACAACAAGTATTTACAAGTTAAAAAAATCATGGTAAAGAGGGTGAATCTACAATATTGTTACATGTTTTTTAGATTGTATATATGTTTAACACTTATATTAATTCTTTTTAATAATAAGAATTATTATAATTTTAATTTTTAAAAATAGTCCCACGGGAAACTCAATAGGTGATTGAAGTGATCTAAAAATCATGCAAGCCAAAAGATCAAAGGTTCAATCCAAGGTCGTGACCTTGTGTATGGAGAGGAGAACTGACCCAATTGTTGATTCCTCTCTGTTAAGAAAATAATAATAATAATAAATTATAAGTCAAAATTTTATATTAAACAAAAAGTATATACATGGATGTCAAGAAGCATGTGGTCTCATCTTGACTAGTTTTGTTGACCAATGTGATGACCATACAACATACAAAAAGAAAAATTGTCAATTGAAAGGTTGAGACCCTGAGAGACCTCACATTTTAGAAAACTAACAGAACAAGAAACACAGCAATGAACATAATCAGTCTTCGGATGTAATTGAAGCGAGGTTGTCTCGCTCAGTACCTAGGGTAGCTCGCAGACAATACATGCAGTTGACATGGTGCTCAAAGAGAGCAAGCCAGGTTTTGAGTTTTTCAACCTTTTAAGTTTGCAAATTCTTGTTATGCCTCACTATGACTACCATCTCATGAACATGGCAGTCAAAGTACTAGATCTCCTCGAGTTTTGCCATGATAGCCTCATGTAACTCGTTGTGAGCTTAATAATGGAAGTCAAGGTGAGCAGAGACAGATTGGAGCAGTTCAAGAATTGTCAAGGAGGGACCAAACATCCTGGAAGACATCTGACCCATGAATCCATGATGACTTTGGTTGGAGCAATCTTGTGTTGCTAAACCACAAAGATGACCTTGCCCGCGACCACCCACTCTAAAATCATAGCTGAGTTGTGAGACCATTTGATGATGGTAGATTGACCATGGAAGCAACGAACAAGCTATGACCCCCAGGAGCGCCTCGACCCCCATGACCAGAATGTCTCACTCCCCACGTGGAGCTTCCCTCTCGAATAGAAACATCATCACCCTGAGACCTAGCTATGGGGGAAGTACCTTCCATCTTTACAGAATAAATTATGCGTGAGGAGCAGGGACATGTTTTCGTAATGGAGGATAAAAGGGACCTACATAACTCAAGAAGAGGGAATCCCCCAGAAATACCACCTTCCACCCAAAAACAACCAAGAACAACTGTAAACAAGAAATACAAGGAGAACCAATGCCAAGAGGCCCGCCACCCTGAATTCGCCACCTGAGAATATCCAAATAGGGCTAGAGAGAATAAAAACTAGAGGGGAGAAGGTCAAGTAGAAAGAAATAAGCATCCAAGATGAAATTGAAAGGTAATAAAAATATAGCACCCGAGACAAAGTAGAAAAATGAGGGGTGAGTTAAGACAAGAATCCCCAATAAGAAGGAGCTAGAATGTGATAAACTAGAGAGACCATCGGCACCCTAGACCAAGAGTCACCACCCCAAGAACAACAACACCACCTTCATGCCTAGAATTACAAAGGAAAGAATCATAGATTTAGAACTAGTCATTCTGAAAACATCCCTAAAGTAGCCAAGGTCGAAAACCATAGGAGTAGAGGGAAATTAAGATAGGATCCGACTAGAACCAATGAAGGAGCATCCCCTAGAGAGACCCAAAGAAGGAATTTTTCTTGGGTAGATGGAGCGAGTGAGAGGGAGACACTTGGGGCATGCTTATGGCAGAAAGAACAGACCACCACCTTGGTGCAGAAGCTGAATAGGATGTTAGCAGGAAGAGAGATGCAAAACATAGAAAAACATTTGACAATGAGAGGGAATTACCATCGATGGGCCTTAGCCAGAGGAGGAACGATGTTATCGTGTCGACACAAATGCAGACTCGAGGGAATGAATTGTTCACACATGCAAACATAGGCAAATATATTATGGCATAGTGGAGGGCCGCTACCCTATCTTCAAAAGCCTTAAAAACTGAACAACTGGCATCCATCACATGATGGGTGGCTATCCTAGTCCAACATCCCCACCAAGGAAATAATAATAATAATCTAAAATAAAGTTATTATTTAGTTAATTTTTATAGGAAAACTTAATCTAAGTAATGTGATATGTACCATGGGGTAACATGATTATCATTGAATGATGCCAATTGGTGCTTATCGACCATTTAATTTATATCGTTGCACTAGTAAATATATGTCACAAAATTATTAGACATCGAGATTCACTCCCACTTTATGATAGATATTCTAAACTTGTTACAATATGTAATTCCTCTCTATTTCAGAAACTATAATAGTTAATACATTATATTTATTAGTGGAAATATTGATAATAATGGCACAATGGCCAAGGTTTGGTTTTGGAAAAAAAACTATGATAATGTAAAAATTGAGTTGGAAATAATTAAATATGATTTTGAGAGGAATTAACTTGGAAGAACAAAAGATTGGATGAGATCATTATCCTAATTGATAATCTCAGATCGATATATTGGATAAAGGAAAAATAATCATTCAATTTTCCCAATCACTTCGAAGAAAAACTCCTAGAGTGAAATTATGTGATTTATTATATAAGTAAAGAAAAAAATCTAAAAAATCACTCAGTGCGGGGGAAAGAGCACTGCAAGGAGTGAAAAGAACCATAGTGGGAATAGACAAGCTTTAAAGTATGAAAAAAAATCCTTTTTAAGAAAATAAAAATAGGAAAATCCTAGGGTATGTGGATTGGAAGATCCTAGAAAGGAAGGACGCCATTATAGAAAGTCTACTAGGAAAGTGAGACATAAAATTTCCTTCACAAAGACAACAGAGGTTGTTGATTCTGGGAGGAAAAGTGATCTTAGCTTAGGGGAGGCCAGGAGTGGCAGTTCAAGGTTGAGAGGAAAATTATTCTTTCCAAGTTAATTTGCTTGTTGGTTATTCGATTGTCTTGTAATGAAGTATCTATATTTTTATAAATTTTTCTATTATTATGGGACTGAATTGATTATGTTATGTTCAATTTTAAGACCTTGGATAATCATAGTGTTTTTTTTAATATGGTATTTAATTAAATAAATGTAGATTTATTTGGCATAAATGAACTCCTAAGTATTGCATGGTTGTGGCTCCAACAACTGTATGGTCTCTATGTAGGTAGTATAGTTGCATAGACCCTCGAGTCTCATTGCATAAATGTAATTAGATTTGTCTTAGATCATGGGTTGTATTGGTTATGTAACCACTCTATTCAGCTACTCTCTAGTATATGATTCTCATGGTTGAAAACTTTTAGTTCAAATGTGTATATTACATTAGAATTAAAATCAGAAAGCAATATGTAGGAATTCTCATAAGTAGGCGAGCATGCATGTGTTTTGGTATATGAAGTGAGACTATGGGATACAAAAATCTGTACCCAAAGGCTCGTATTGTTACAAGTGTTCACTGTAACAATATCAAGACTACCTCGTTTTCCCATTATAATGGTATTAACACAACTAAAAGCTCATGGAAGTAGAGTATAATGATATAAAGGGGTATAGCTTCAGCTAACTTAAAAATAGTGATGATACACTCATCAGACTCAATAGTACTCTTCCAGCTCTAGTGCTACTATGATATCCTAGCATAACTATTAAACTGTAAATTAAACACTGAAGGAAACAAAGAATAATTGCATATCTTATGCTCAAGTGATGTTGACCCAACATATCTTAAACATTGTTCAAGAAGGGTAACCCACATCTTCGAAGTAACTCTTCCAAATTAATGAAATTGCAGGAAAGAAGAATAGCAGACAAGCCTATCTACTCAAACTCAACTAGAAACTATCCCATGAATAGACATTCCTAAGAGAGGCAATATATATGAGAACCATAAGGAAAGAAAAATGACTTGATAGAAAATGGTGAAGAGTTATCATTTCCAACACTACGTATGCAATTAAACATACCATCACCGAACAATTGATCCATAAACATAGTAAGGAGTTGATATTATGATAAAGGTTAAACAAATAGTCGTACATAGAAGAAAACCACAAATAACTTATTAACGGTTACATAAGTTAAGAACCTTGAACAGAAATGCCCATGTTTGTAACAGTTCAATGAGATGGAAACATCAATTAGTGGGCATATTCCCATTTAACATTTAAGAAAAATACAATATGAAGTAACAACAAACTTTGGAGTCAGCAACAAACTTTGGGGTGAAACCCATCTCCCAAAAAGGGGGAAAACAAAAACAAAACCAATACAATAATTAACTCTGCTCCAGTCCATCTTTCGGGGTATACCTAGAAAGAAGATTAAAAACACCTCAAAGGGTGGAAATGAACTTGAGAGATTGAGATAAGGCTACAAAGGTGAATATGCATGTTTTCTGTATGACCAATATGAGTAGGGGATTCAAGAATCAGAGACGAACCTAGAATAGAGTCGAATATTAGAGGAGTTAGTTAGGTGAACAACTAAAAAATGATCACACTCCCAGGTATGGGTGGTTGACATTACGTGTGATGGCATGATAAAAAATGGAGAGTTGAGTTAGGCAAATATGAAAACTCAAAAATAATTTAGAGAAAGTTAACATGTATCTATCATGGAAAACTACCATCGCTAAGGATAACCACACTAGGCCTCCATACCTTTTCTAGAAATAGAATTATTGTACGCATGAGTCGAAGCAACCTGGGCAGTGACTCGACAAACCAGGTAGGGAAACAATTTAAAACAAAGTAACCAGCTAGAAATGGTTGAAAATTAGGA
Source organism: Pinus taeda (assembly GCA_000404065.3). Classification (NCBI taxonomy): domain Eukaryota; kingdom Viridiplantae; phylum Streptophyta; class Pinopsida; order Pinales; family Pinaceae; genus Pinus; species Pinus taeda. The sequence continues at coordinate 233,214 of APFE030167898.1, forward strand.
ATCAACCCATAATATGGAAGAGAAACCCACCAAGGTATCTCAAATGAGGAGGGCCAGTGTCCCTTTTTCTTATTCAACTGTTTCTCCAGTACAAACTTGTTTAAGACCTGCAAATAGACAACAATTTTTTAGATATCACAGAGGAAGGATGAGTTCTTAATAAAATGAAAATGAAGAAAAAGTATGCTTGCCATATTGTTACCTGTGAAATTGCAGACCCTCAAACACTGCTGAAATGGATTAAGGGTTCCATCATAAGAGAAAAATAAAACACTAGGCTTTCTAGTGCTTGAGGGTGTCCATGACGCTGCTCCAAAACCAAAACCATTTCTATTGTTGGGCATGCCAAGATGGTAGAGCAATTCGTGTTCAGACTAAGTTCAAAAAAGCACTAAGTATCTCCAAGTAGAGTAGGATAAACACTATGGCACATTGTGTTAGGGTTTGAGAGTATAGATCTCTTACTATCGATCTACTAATGACAAATCTCAGCCCTTGAAGTCACATCATGCCGTTAATAACAAAGTCAACAATAGTACCACAGGGGAGGAAGAGACCACACGGCTCGAATGGCGTGGTAGAACTCGAATGGTAGAAGGTACAGTGGTATTCTAGTGGCTCTAACAAAGGATATATTAGAGTGAATAGGTCAAAGAAGGTAAGGTGGGGCGAAGGTAAATTTCCTACCCTATCTGCCAAATGATCTAGGGAGAACAACATTGGAGATGGGGAAATTGGAGTATTGCCTAAGGTCAACATTAAACAACCAACACCATAACCATATGTAAGAAGAGACCTCCATAAATTATGCATAGTTAACCTTGTATATAGTTAAATGTAAGTATTTTATGTGTATTGTAGTCATAACCACCTATGACATCCTGTGAACCAAAAAAATGATAGGAGACTAGAAAAAAATTGAGGTTGTGTTGTATAGTGTTATGCAATAGAAGAGCTAAGTCACTCAATATGATAACAATACCTCATACATTTGATCCATTTCTAATGTCATAAGAAATGATCAAAAGAATAAAGTATAAGAAAAAGAAATCATATATATGACTAGGTACATTGGAAATGGTATCAAAACCCATCTTTCTATACTGGGCTTGCGTAAAGGTTCCATTACTAGTTACTGTTACACATGATTATCATTAAAAGGAAATTTTGATGATGTTGATAAAATGATTTGCTTGATTCACACCTTACTCTAGTTGAAGGTTGGAGGAGAAAACCCCAGCCACTACTGGAGGGGATGACTTATATATAGAACTGGCAGAAGGAGGTACGTCAACTCCCACTCGGTTTGCAGAAATAATCAGAAACTTGCAATAGGAATTGGTACGACTTCGGAGTAGCACCGAGCGATTAATAAAAGTTAGTGAAGAACACAAGATATTGATTAGAGAATGGACTCAGAAATCTAGTCATAAGGGTTTTGAGCCAGAAGGGTCAAAATAGAAGTTGACAAGATTGACATCAGATAAATCAAAAAGTGGATAATAATATGATAAAATAGATTCTAAGACCCATAAGGATAAAAAGAAGAAAGAACTACACGGAGAGTTCTGAAAGATAAAAGCTCCTATCTTTGACGGGGAAAAGCAAGAGGACAAAGAAGGTTGGCTCCTAAATATGGCTAACGTTTTTCAAGCGTACAAATATGAAAGCATCCTAAAAGAAAGATTATATGTTTATCAGTTGTAGGGAAAAGCCACTCTTTGGTGGGAGGACACAAAAATGATACATCTATTAGATGATAAAATTGTTTCGTTGGAGGATTTCCAATAGAAATTGAAATCTCTCTCTCTGAGCGAGAGATAGTATGATGACCGGGCAAAAGATTTCCATGAATTGAGATTAGGACAGCTTACAATGGATGAGTTTGTAACCAAGTTCACTAATGTGCTTTGGTATGTGCCTTACATCAGAGAGGAAAAGGATAACATACATAGATTTTTGAATTGTTTACGAGTTGTGTATAAAGAAATAATCAAATTTGATAATCCATTAGCTCTGGATGAAGCAGTGGGAAAGGCCTGAATTTTCTATCAACAGTTCAAAAATAAAAGTGAGGTCTCTCGACCCTCTTAGAATAAGGATAAAAGCAAGATGGGCCAACACAATCTTACACTCACTCCAAACCTGTGGAGGTGGGGAGCACGAAGAACATAGGGTGTAAGGAACGGGAGCCACAAAAGTGCTCAGGATGTGGCAAAACACACTTGTTATGGGATTATTCTCTAAATCTAAGGTCCATTTATAATGTATAGATGGAACATGAAGCTTCTACAGTAAATGATGTGGCCAAAAAAATTCAGAGAATTAACACGACACTGGAAGACCGATAGGGAGAACATCAATCTACCATGATTAATACTGAAGGTATTATCCAAAACCAGCCTGTGTCTATTTTAATAATCAATGGGGCTAGCCCAAGCTATATAAATCCTCATATTGTGGAAAAGTGTAATTTAAGATTAGAAAAAATTCAGAGTTTTTGGCTGGTGCATCTAGCCACTTGTACTAAAAGGAGAGTGACCCATGTGGTAAAATAGTGTGTAGTGAATTTAAATGGATATCTCGTAGAAATCAACTTAAACATCCTTCCCTTAGGGTCATACGAAGTTTTAATTGGGATAGATTGTTTGGTACAACAAAAAATTGTAGTGAATTGTCTAGAAAAGACAGTGCGCTGTGTGGATGCACAAGGGAATTCCTTTTTTGTGAAGGGAAAACCAAAATCAGTTTCACTTAGACAAATAACAGCCTTACAACTAAAAATAACAGCAAGGAAAGGCTATCAATTTTATATGGCACATGTGGAAGAACATGAACAACGGACAGAAGCTAGAAAGTTTGATCATTTACCTGTGGTAAGAGAGTTTCAGGATGTGTTTCCTGAAGAAATTCCCAAGTCATCCCCTTGAAGGAACATCAATTTCTCAATTGATTTAGTCCCTGACACTATGCCTGTGTCGACATCCCCATATTGAATGAGTACCCCAAAGTTGTTAGAATTAAATATGCAGCTACAAGAGCTATTAGATAAAGGCTATGTCAGATCGAGTGTGTCACCATGGGGAGCCCTGGTATTGTTCGTTAAGAATAAGGGTAATACAATTAAAATGTGTATTGACTATAGAAAACTAAACAAATTAACCATTAAAAAAATATATCCTTTACCCCGAATTGATGATCTATTTAATCAAGTGAGGGGAGCAGTTTTTTTTTCAAACATTAATTTGCGAACTAGGTATCATCAGTTATGCATAAAGGATGAAGATATACGCAAGACAACTTTTAGAAATAGGTATGGGAATTATGGGTTCGTGGTGTTTCCTTTCATACTCATTAATGCACTTGTGACCTTCATGTGTCTCATGTATAGTGTGCTACATAAGTACCATGACCAACTTGTGTTAGTCTTCATCGATGATATTCTAGTATACTCTAAAAAAGTGGAGGAACACCAAGAGCATCTTAGATTAGTGTTGCAAACACTGAGGGAGCATCAAATTTATGAAAAGAGAAGTAAGTATGAGTTTTATAAACCAAAAATCCAATATTGAGGACACATCATCTCCAAAGAGGGATTACTGGTAGACCTAGAGAGTTAAATCCATTATGAATTGGCCAATACCAAAATATGTATCAGCAATTCGTTACTTCATGTCGATTGTTGGGTACTACTATAGAATTGTGTAGGGATTTTCAAATTTGGCTGACTCCATGACCCCTCTAAATAATAAGGGGTTGAAGTTTGAATGGACAAATAAATGTCAGGAGAGCTTTAACAAATTAAAGAAAATGTTGACAACAACCCCTATCTTAAAGATAGTAGACCCAAATAAGGAGTTTAGAGTGTGTACTAATGCTTGTCTAGAAGGATTATGAGTATGATACTACAAGACAATGTGCTTATAGCTATGAGTCAAGGAAACTAAAAAAACATGAACAAAATTATGTTGTTTGTGACCTGGAGCTAGTTGCCGTAATCCATGGCCTGAAAATGTGGAGGCATTATTTGCTAGGAAAGAAGTTTGTGTTGGTAACTAATCATATCAGCTTAAAGTATTTATTTATCCAACTTGATATAAATTCAAGGAAGGAAAGATGGTTATATTTCCTTAGCAAATTTTACAAGGAAATCAAACACATTAACGGAAAAGAAAACAAAACCATTGATGCACTAAGTAGACATTGTCATTTGTTGATTGCTAGTGTAGAAAGTAGTGTAAAAATAGATTTTGAAGAACAGATAGCATGGGTAGTACAACAAGTCCTAGATTATCAAGAAATGCAGTTGAAAGTACAATAGGGGGAAATCTTGGGATATGATTTAATCCCAAAAGGTTGAATTACATATCAAAATAGGTTGTATATTCTGGGGTAGCAACATTAAAGAGAATGATTCTAGGTGAATGCCATAAGAGACCATATGTTGGTCATTTGGGGTATTAGAAAATTATAAAAAAATTAAGAAAACATTTTTTTTGGCCAGGTATGATGAATGAGGTGGCAAATTGTTTAGCCAAATGTCTGGAATGCCAAAAAGTTAAAGTGGAACACAAGCATCCAATAGGATTGTTGAATCTAGTGCCCATACATGACTAGAAGTTGGAGGTGATCTCCATGGATTTTATAATTGGATTACCAAGGACCATACATCATCATGACTCTATTATTGTAGTAGTTGATACATTGACTAAAGCAACACATTTTATTCCAGTACAATCCACTTTTGGTACTACATAGATTACTAATATCTTCATGCAAGATATCTTTAGGCTACATGGGATACAAAAGGTGATGGTATTAGGTAGAGATGAAAAATTTACCTCCAAATTATGGAAGGGTTAGTTTGGGGATTCAGGAACTAAGTTCAAATTCAGTACTGCATACCATCCATAGACATATGGGAAAACTAAAATAACAAACCAAATTATGGAAGATATGCTCTAGATATATGTGATGGACATGCCCACTAAGTGGGAATATTTTCTACATCTAGTTGAGTTTGGTTATAATAACAGCTACCAAACTACTACCAAGGTGATCTCCCTCAAAGCATTGCATGGCAGGAAATGCCATGCCCCACTTAGTTGGAGCCAACCTGAGGAGAGATTGATTCTTAGACCAAAGGTTCTGTGGGAAATGGAACAAAGAGTGTGCAAAATTAAACAGAATATTAAAACTGCCCAAGATTGACAAAAACGTTATATAGACAGAAAGAGAGACCGTAAGGATTTTAATGTGGGAGAGCATGTGTATCTGAGGGTTAAACCTCAGAAAAGTACTCTTAGAACCAGAGAGTGTGCTAAATTAGCATCCTAATTCTGTGGGCCATTTGAAATTCTAGATCGCATGGGTCCAGTAGCATACCAGTTTGCCCTACCTAGATATGTCAAAGTTCAAAATTTATTTGATGTGTCATTATTGAAAATTTATTTTCATGATCCTTCTCATATAGTTGACTGGAATGTGTTATAGGTGGAGCCCAAAGGAGACCTTCTACGAGAGCCACTTAGTAACTTGGAGCAGAAAGAGACCGTGCTCCGTAATAAGGTTGTGTCCTGGGATAAATTGTAGTGGAGGAACTTTACTCTTGAGGAGGCCACTTGGTAACTGGAATACAACATGAAAACAAATTATCGAGCTTGGTTTGCAAAACAATGTTTGAGAAATAAACACTAAGGACAATGTTCTTTTATTTTAGGCGGGGAGGATGTAATTCCCCTCTATTGTATAGACTATAATAGTTAAGACATTATATTTAGTAGTTTAAATTCTAATAATAATGGCATGTTGGCCAAGGTTTGCATTTGGATAAAAAACTATGATAATGTAATTAATTGAGTTGGAAATAATTAAATGTGGCTTTGAAAAGAATTAACTGGAAAGAAAAAAATATTGAATGAGATCATTAACCTAATCCATATTCTAGAACGGATAGATTGAATAAAGCTAAAGAAAAATATTCAACTCTCCCAAATCACTCTGAAGAAAAGCCCCTGGAGTGAAATTATGTGATTTAATAGACAAGTAGAGAAAAAAACCTATAAAATCACTCAGTGCAGGGGAAACAACACTTAAAGCGGTGAAAGGCACTGTAGTGGGAAAATAATAAGCTTTAAAGGATGAAAAAAATCCTTTTTAAGAAAGGAAAAAGAGGAAAATCCTAGGCTATGGGGATTGGAAGATGCTAGAAAAACAGGATGCCATTATAGAAAGTTTGCTCGGGAAAGTAGGGCATAAAAATTCCTTTACTAGGAAAACAAAGGATTTTGATTATGGGAGGAAAAGCGATCTCAGCTCAGGGGGAACTAGTAGTGACGGTTGAAGGTTGGGTGGAAAATTATTCTTTCTAAGTTAATTCAGTTCCTGGTTATTCAATTTTCTGGTAATGAAGTATCTATCTTTTTATGAAATTTTATGTTGTAATGGGAGTGAATTGATTAAGTTCTATCTAATTTTAGGACCATGGATAATCGTAGTGTTTTTCTTAGTATCGGTATTTAATTAAAGAAATGTAGATTTATTTGGCACGAAGGAACTCCTAATTATTGCATGCTTATGGCTCCAACAACTGTATGGTCTCTTTGTAGTTAATGTAGTTGCATAGACCTTAGAGTCTCATTGCATAAATGTAATTAGATTTATCTTAGAGCATGTGTTATATTAGTTATGTAACCAATACATTTAGTTGCTCTCTAGTATATAATTCTCATGGTTCAAAACGTTTAGTTCAGATGTTTATATTACATTAGAATTAAAATGAGAAAGCAATATGTAGGAATTCTCATAAATAGGAGATCATGCATGTGTTTTGGTATATGAAGTGAGACTCTGGGATACATAAATGTATACCCAAAGACTTGTATTTTTAAAAGGGTTCTCTGTAAGAATAGCATAGGTACCTTGTTTTCAAAGTATCATTGCATAAACACAACTGAAAACTCAAGGAGGAAGAGTACAAGGATATAGGTGGGTGTAGAGCTATAAAAAGGGTCTCTTTAACATCTAGTTACCTCACATTAATATGTCAATCCGGTAACGTCTTGCTATTTCAAAGAGTGTCTCAGTCTGAGGCTTAGCACTTGTCAGAGTAATGCTCGTAGTACAGTTGTTTAAAAACTACAAAAGTAAATAGATGCGTGTCTACAACTTAACTACTTCAAAAGGCTAAATCACACCAAGCAATGCATCAGTCAAAGGTTCGGTAGCAATAACCCATCCTTTTATAACTGATGAGAACATATCCGAGGTCTGGGAGCCAGGTAGCAGATGCTAGCGCTCACTACAGCCTGAGATCATCCTTAATGAATAGAAATGAAATGACAAGTAAAGGAAATAGCAATGAAATAGAATAGCACATCAGCCAAGGGTTCGGTAGCAATAACCCATCCCTTTCATAACTGATGGGAGCAGATCAGAGTTCTGGGAGCCAAGTAGAAGATGATGATGCTCATTACAGCCTGAGACCGTCCTTGAGAAATGGCAAGTAAATAAAATAGCAAATCAGCAATCTTGAAATGGAACAGCAACTAAAATGGAACAGCAATTGAAATAAGCAGTAACTAAGTTCGTCAAGCTGTAACTCTATTTAATCACTCCAATCAAAACATCAATCCTTCTCTCTTAAAAGATGTACACATACTATGGAACAACACTACCGATGAAATAATATTAAAACCATATAAACACAACGTGCTTAATCTGATTCTGTTATGGCTCTAAATAAAAGCATACGATTTCATCTCAAGATGAAAATAGTAACATTCAAGGATTCAATAATCATGTGAAATCAGACTTTTCAAGATAACTGTTGTAATGCTAAAGCACAATCGCATAAAACTCTATAATGGAATGACAGTATCCTGTAGAGATTAATCAACACTTAAAGGATTGGTAACATGATACAGCGTCAATATAAGACTTTTGTTTGCAGGAACATTAAATCAGTTAAACATAACAGAGCATGTAATATAAACGTTCTTAAAACACAACAAATTACCAGATCACGTCTATAAACAAACCACATAGAAACCACGCGTAATGGTACAAGAGCAAGTGTCCTTCAGGGCCGAGCCCTTAGCCTCCAGGGGTACACGGCTTAAGATTGATCTAGGCTCAAAGATAAAAGAGTAACCAAGTATGTATTAATGCATGAAGTAGAATTACAGTAACTCAAGTCTTCAACAGAACATAGAGATCATAGTCTTGATCTTTCTTAAAAGAAATTACATAAAAGTCCCCTATCTAGCCAACAACGCTATTCCTTATATAAGGATGATGACGGAGATATCTAGATGCAGAAATAGATAAAATAGCAATCCCTCAGGATCTAAGATCCTAAGGGATTCGCACAATCGTTAATCCTGAGTCACTTCTTCCCTTTTCTGCTCCGAGCTGGTATCTCTGTTTCCTTTCCTGGGTTGGTCCGTTTTGATCTGGTTTGCACGCGGTCCCCCGTCAAAGGGGCAACAGTTAGTTCATCTTTGTCTTTTCCTTTGGGATGGCCACTTTCCGTTTTTCCTCCCTCCTGCACATAGGAATGACAATTATCAGCGTTCTCCATTAATCTCACATGTTTCGTTATAAATCCTTATTATTGTCTAAGTTTCTAATGCAAAAGGCTTATAAGTTCTAATGAAAAGATGCTGAAATAACCATCGAAATATACCTTCTCTGATACTCCACACACTCCCCAGCTTACCCTTTTTCATGGCCTCATGAAAACATTGTAGTTGACATGCAAAGCAATGAGTGAGTAGGTTGGAGATGGAATCTCGTGTGAGGGCCTACAACCGTGATGCGAAACTAAGCAATCAAGGAAATGGCCTGTCCGTCCCTCAGGCATCTCATACAGGGCTTGGTAATCAGGTGCAGGATGCCAAATGATTGGACTTCGGAACCTATATCCTAACCAGGATGGCCCTGCCCTCAAAACAATTTCACCATAGAGGGGGAATCGGTTAGCAGCAAGTTTAAAATTCTCATACTTAAATGGTTCTCTGAACTAGATGCTCGGATTAGATATTCGATATCGAAATTTAGTTGCTTCAACGACAGGGTCTTTAATAGAGGAAAAGTATTCAAGTCCTTGTCGAATGATTGCTTCATGCATGGGTCCTAATGCTTCAATCAGTCCTAGAGCCTTCATGAGATTTCTATGTCTCCTCCATAACTGTTCTAGGTCACTAGGCTCAGCTCTTACCCATAGATCTAATCTGTTTTCTTGTCTTTGAAAAGTTTTGTAGGCTTTGAGCCATTTAATTTGATTGACTGCAAATGAGATAAATGCTTGCAATTGAATGTCCCCAATAAAAGGGCCAGGGTTCAGCTCGGTCTCTTGTTCTAGTACAAGGTTATGCAAGTAAAATTCACACAATAACCTTTGCACTTTCACCCCATAATGTTTACAACAATTTATAAAATCATTTATAGTGTTAATTTGTATGGGAGCACCTACTTTAACAACCTTTATTTTCAATTGTAAATACCTTTCCATTAGAAATAGGGCATAGTTCTTGGCAAGGGCTCTACATGCTAGGACGTCATTGTATAGGGAACACAAGGTATCCATTTGTTTGATAACTACATCTAATCTATGAGTTACATTTGCAACTTTCTCTTGTTCCCTTCGCCATCCTTCAAAAGCTTGGCTTTCAGATAAGTTGACGTTCCTTAGCTGCTGTTGTAGTTCTTCATATTTTTCTCGGGGGACAGTTTGCTCCCTAAGCTTTTCTGCTTCTTGCTGGGCCTGCTTCAAATGTTTGTGAAGGGTTCTCATTTTCGGATCCTTCTTCCATGCAACCGTGGAGGCCGGGAGCTTTACTTGAACTTTCTTATTGCACTGCTTTGAGTTCAGAACCCTTATTACTCCCAAAGGTGGTGCCTCCTGTTAGCCTCCTGCTCATAGCAGGTATTCACCTTTCGTGATCGACATATGTACAGGCCAAATATGTCATGCTTTGCTTACAGCAATGTTCCATATTTGA
>APFE030167904.1:0-18709 GCA_000404065.3 Pinus taeda
GCATCTGTGGAACAATTTTAGATTTATGAAATGAAGTTATGGAATTAGTGAGTGAAAGGCAATTAAGAATCTTTCACTATGCTAAACAAAAGGATAAATGAAAGTATTGCTTAAGAGCAGTTAAGAATTCTTAAACAATATTGACAATGACAGAATTAGTTTTAGACATGAGCAACTAAGAATTCATATCCATGGCTAATCCAGAAGAAAACATATTTAGAAATAGAGATTGAGCATAGGGTGTTCAAGAAAATCCTAGGTTATTCTTTTTCTCTACTTACTTGATCATGAAAACATATGAATTATGGAATACACAGAAAACACATACACAGTTCAGAAGAACTTATTGTCCCAGCAAATGACACAGGAATTCTGTAGCACAACAGAGCTATTAATTTCCATCTTCAGACAACATAGGAACCAGGAAACTCCACCAGCACTTTGTATTATCAAAATGTCTCAAATATACAATAGAGCTCTTCAGAAAAGATTTCACTACAACCGACCCTCAATACGTTCTCTGAGGGGATATATATACAAAATAGGATACAAAATATCTCAATAGTGAGTTATTGTGCAATAAATTGCACCACCAACTCTCTTACAAAAAGTAAATGAAAAACATAACTACAGCATTTAATGCTGAGATGGCAGCTATCTATCTGTCAGACAACTTTTGACTTTATGGCTCAGGAAGGTGGGCTGTAGCTGTGCCTTTAATTCTGCGTTAATTGAGCCTGCTGTCTGGGTGCTTTGGTGAGTCACTTGTACGGATTCTTCTGTGATACCTGCGTGCTGATCTGTCTGCTGACCTGTACCGTGACCGAGACTTGATTTTTCTCAAAAAGGAATAACATAGTGGCATTATCTGGGCAGAATTTCCAACATTGCCTGCCACCAATCAGTTAGAGGTAGCTGATGCCTTCTTATTTTCACTAGTGTTTCATCTGCTTCTGTATATCTGTAGAAGTTTGGAGGCACCTCAAACCGATGATTTATCTCATGCTCAATAAAAAATAGATTTTCTAACTTGTCATACAGAGACTGCCCAGATGGAGGCCCTGCTTCTTCTGTGGAGCTGTTGGATGTTGTTATTTGATTTTCAACATAATTGTTGATCCTTGTCATATACTGATTATATGACAGTAACTGTCATGTGCCAGTCACTAGGCTTGGCAGTCCTTTATCCTGTAATATTATCATTTTTGCCCTGAATTCATCAAATTCTGCTTTCATTTCCTGACATTTTGGCTCCAGAGTTTGAGTGAAGTTCCTCAAGGTCAGCACTTTCTTAGCTGTCAGGATGGTGTCTGTTCTTATGTTTATCTCTAGAGCTGCTAGTTCCTCCCTATTGCGGTTATTGAGGAAATGTATCATTTTATTGGCCTACTCAGGCATGACTCCCAGTGCTATTCTGGCTCTTTGTATTTCCACATAAGCCATGCCTATTAGTTCAACCTACTCATATATTGCCCGGATTGACCTCCATTGGTCCTGTATTAATTGGCCAATTTTGGCCCAAATTATCTTCTTTATTTCTGCTAAGGTCTTGCCTAGGAGCAATTCCTTTTCCAAGGTTTTTACTTTGGCCTTTAAGGCCTTTATTTCTCTTTGTTTTTCTGCCACTGTCATCTTGGACTTATCATAGCTGGTCTCCAGCTTGGCCAGTCTATCCTTGGCTTCATTTATTTCTGTTACTTGAGTCTCAAGCTCTTTGACAGCTTTCATCAAGTCCTCCATACTCATGCTGGATTCTGTTGCTGCTGTTGCTTCTGCTGTTGCTCCTGTTGCTGATGTAGCTATGGTTGGTGCTGGAATGGCAGGAGGGGCTGCTGTTGCTTGTGTAGGAGGGGCAGGTCCAAGAGTTGTAGATGTTTGGGGGGACTGTGAGGCTGACTCCCCTTGCTTGTCCTGCAATGCCTTCTCTAATTCTACTTCCATTTGCAATATTCTTTGATTCATCATCAGAAGCAGCTCCATGGCATCATCTACTTGCTTTTCTTGTGCAAGTTCTGTTGTTTGAGGGTGAATGGTTGGAGGAAATTTTGCCTGCTTTCTCAGTGCAGCAATGTCATCCTCTTTTTTCTTCATAAGGGCCCTAACACCCTTTGGATCCTTTGGGTCATGTCCCAGATTAATGATTATGTCTTCCAAAGTCTTTATTCTGTTGTCCTTTCCAGAGGAAGGCAACCTTTCCAAATCAAGCTATGTATTTGTGTTCTTTAGTGCTTCTTTTAACTGATGGGTCAGCATGGCCCTGTCTACAAGTGTTGCATACACCATTTCCCCAGTCTGTTTGTGCAGCTCAATCTGATCCATGGGGTGTATGTCTTTAGAAAATACCTCCAAGTTTGTTCTAAAGTAATCTGCAGAGGTTTTGGGATGTGGCACTTTAGGATTTAAACGAGTAAAAATCATTTTTTCCTCTTTAAGATCATAGGCAACCATCAATCTTTGTTTTTTGGCTGGAGTTGTCTTCAAGAATTGATCATATAGCTGCACTCTCAACAATTCATTCTGTGCCTTGATCTCTATGAAGCCTTCTTTGATTGCAGCTGGTTTCTTGCCCTGTTGTCTTGAGGAGGATTCCTCTATGGTGTGTTGTATGGCCTGTTCTAGCTGAAATGAGCTAGTGGCAATCTGCTGGCTGGATTGCCTTTCTCTGTTGTGGCTTTCTGCCCTTTCCTCACTGCTATCTCCCTCCTCTGTTTCAGGGTCAATCCTTGGCCTCTTGGCTTCTGGTTGCTGTGTTGACCCAGTTGGAGGTGTGACCTCCTCTCTATCTCTCTTTTTTCCTCTCTCTTCATTGAGAGGTGTTTGCAGAACTGGGATTTGGAGTGGTCCAGTTTGCTATAAAGGGGCTTGCCCTTGAATTTGATCCTTTGAGGTGTTGGGCTACCCTGTCTCTGTCTCTTATTGTTCATCCATTATTTCTTTGCCCTTTTCTATAGTGGTTGTTGTAGGAGCTTGTTGGGTGGTCTATGCAGCTGGAGCAGTGAAAGTGCCTTCTCCTACTTGGACTGGTTGTTTGAACAGGACCTGTTGACAAGAATCCAAATCAAGAGTTTTTTCTAAATCTTTCACAGTCTGCTCCATCTTCTCTTCCTGAGTCAATTCTTCTACTATTGATTCAGGTACCCATTCATCTTGGTTGGCAAAGTGTTATATTTGTGGGTATGGGCAATGTTTATAGGCTAGTAGCCTATACTTGACTCTCCTAGCACTGATAAAACCTTCAGGGTCATAAGGGACCCACCAGAAGCTTCTTTTGAGTTTGAGCTGTTGCCCCAATATTTGATCAGCTTCTTGCCAACCATCTTTCTTATTCATGACAAATGGGCCTAGGTGGTCTCTGAACTTTAGATTAGCTTTCTTCTTGGCACTGTGGAAGTGTTTAAGATCAGAGTTTATGAGTTGTCTATAGTATTCCAGGGAAAACAACCTCATAGGCACATACTTTGGGAGCCTGTAGGGACAGAGCTCACAACCATAGATTCTGATAACTGTGTGGTTTTGGTACAAATACCAATCACCTATTTTGTAATTCCTGGACAGCTGTAAGATTTTCTGCATATCTTTGGACAATTTGGCAGGAGGAGTCCTCTTTAAGAGGCATGTGACTGGATAAACAAACTGGTCAACAAATTCACAGTATGAATAGGGAGAATTCTGGACTTGGTGGAAGATTGAAGACCAGAAGATAACAGACCTCCTCTCACCCTATGAGTCTAGCTTCTTGATTGGGAACTGGAAGCAATCTGTTTGATAAGACATGAACAGGTGATAGATGCATGATGAATACTTAAATATTGCCTCCCTATTCAGCCTTGACAATTGGTCATGCATCTTGTTGGAAATATACTTGGCATAATTGTACTTTACAGTAGGGGGTTTCTCAAGGCTATATGCAGATAGCATGACTAGCACAGTTTCATCAACATGCTCATTTGTGGTGAACCCCAGCACAGAGGTTAACATGTCCACCAGAAGCTTGCCTACCTCATTGAAGTTTGCATATGAAAAAGGCGGTGGCCCAGAAGGTTGGCAGTCTACCTTCATGAAATTCTTGGCCACTGTAGCAATGTCTATGCTAGAGAGCTTGGAGCCCTCATCCAGCAAGTACTTAATGGAGAATGGGTATAGCAGCTGGGTTTGCTTGTAGTTCAACATTTGATTGATGGAATCTGGTGTTATGTAGAAGAGGATGCTCCCAGATGGTGGACTACAGCCTGAGCTTCTGTCATAGTTTTCTGCACGAGTGAAGACTTCAGGGAAACATTCACAGATGGCGGAGGTAGTGGGCAGATTGGATTCCCGGATCCATACATGTCACTGTTGCCAAGTGATTGTCCTTAGTAGGCAGAAGGTCTGTAAGTGGTTCCTCTCTGCCACAAAGTCTGCAATGAGGAAATCACTGTCTACCAGTGGCATAGCTTCCAGTTCTTTATTTGGTGGATTCACAGGAGCTACATCCAGTGCAGATGGAGTGGCCATGTCTGATTTCAACTGGATGTTTTACTTGATTTTTAGGATTGGTACAAAGGCTGAGGAATGCCTGCTAAATTTTGTTTGGCACTAAGCAGCTTGAAAGTATAAGGAAACTCTTACAGGTTTTGCTGAACTGAGGGGCACTCTGTTTTGAAGAACCAGAGTGTGTTTGAGCTAATTAGCTGGTTTTTCAAGGGAATTTTGTTATAAAAGGGATGAGGGAACAGCTATATTTGTTTTTAGCCGGTAGCTCGGCTTCTCCGATTACTTTTATGGTGAATTTGCAGAAGGGCATGGGTTTCTTGCAGAGTTTTGTCGTGTAGGGGTTTAACCAGGTTTTTTAAGTGTTCTTAGTGGACAATTTAGCAGTGAGGAGCTTTAGCAGAGTTCTTTTGCAGGCATTTAGGAGAACAATAGGAGAAATATGGTGAAGAAGGTCACTTGCATCAAATACCTGGTTTTTATGGTGTAGGAGGCATCGAATTGGACTAGTTGCAAGTACTTGGGTCGACGATGAGTGCGGTAGCAGCTTTGGCGGGTGAATATTGGATTTCGACCGTTGAACGACGTTTTCGCATGCAGAGGCGCTCCGGAAACGACGAATGAGAATGAGGAATAACGGTCATTTTGCGTCTCTTTATTGGCCCTTTGTCGCCTTTTTGGTGATGACGTCATGCTGATGTCATCATGGGCCCAGGTACGGCAAGGTGACGTGGCAGCTGACGTGGGTGCCCAGGTGGCGGTGACACGGTGGCAGGGCGGACAGGTGGACAGGCGACGTGGAGGCACGGTGGTGGAAAAGGCAGGGTGACGTCACGCTGACGGGGGTGTGACGTCAGCGCGGGGGACGGGCAGTAAGTGGTTTCCCCGGAGGCCCCTGAGGTGGTAAGCGGTATTAAGGGGGGGGGGCTCCGAACAACGTGGGAGGCCGACACGTGGTGGGGGTACGGCGGTAATACCGCCAATCCCCCGGACGCAAAAGGTCAGGCACTTTGCATGGGGAAATGACTGCCCAGTGTTGGATGGGATCGCCCACGATTGGACGGCTGGCGGGGATCGTGACGTGATGGAGCCTTAACAGAGGGGGACCCGCCTAATATTTTAATATTTTTAAAATAAATCAAGCAGGGGTGGGTTTTTAACATAATGTTTTCAGGTTAATTGGCGCCCATTTATAAATATTTTAATTAAAAAACATTATAACCAATGTATTTTGGGCAGAAAAAGGGGTACAGGGGTTAATGAGGGCGGGGTTTTGGATTTCATGACTTTTAACCATAGTTTTTTTTATAAAAACCATAGTTTAGGGTCAAAGGGGCTAATACTAACCCATGATGGGTTAATATTTCCCAAGGAACGGTTATATAGCTATAGTGCTAGGGGGAGGGTATTTATACATATTTTTTGGGAATTTTTTCATAGATCCTAATAGAAATAGGGAAGTGGGGGAGTTTAGGGAGCTAAATAATACATTAGTGGTTAATATGACTTTTTGAGGTGAGTGAAGGGGTAAAGCTAAGTTCTAAGAGGTAAAACTTAGGAATTGAAGAAAAATGGAATGAGAGTAAAGACTTTTACACAAAAAATGTGGCTTATTTTCTTGATTAAACTTCATGGTTTGACCCAGTGGCTTGTCATGAACTGAATTGGAACTGGACACTTGAGTAGATCTCAAGGTCCTTGGGGATGTTAGTAAATGATGTTTGGGGAAAATAGGGGAAATTAGACATGCTTTCAATGTTTTTTCCTCCACCCTCTACTTTTGATGCCAATACCCTGAGTGGAATGAGCCTTTGTACTTGATAAGCCAATTGGTGATGGCCCTCCATTTCTGTAACCTTGCACTACTTACCCATCCTAGTAATCCTAACATTTTTTCTTCATTTGAAGTGGGTGCACTTGAATTAGCAGACCCTGATTGTTATCTTTTTCTTTTGACTTCCCTCCTATCTAAATGTACCCTTATTTCTTCCAAGGACCCAGGTTAAGCAGTTGGGCACCTTCATTTCTCTACCTAGCTAGTCATCTGCCAAGCTTAAGTTGTTTGGACAGGAAACATTCTCTATTCTGCAACAAGCAATTTAAACATGGCATTGTCCAATTTAGACTATTGGGCCATCCATCAAGTATGATTAGCAGCAGTATTTGTAGAGTATGATACTGCCCGAAAGATAGTGGTGGCATTTTGACTGGCCACTTTCCTGGTCTTTAGTTTGGGGTTCATTTTAACTTTTCTGTTGACCATTTGATTTTCTTTCCTTTTGATTATTCTTTTTAAGGCATACCCTCTTTTAATTTTTTTTAATTTTCATAGCATGTACATAAAATATGGAACCTTTGCAGCCTGCAATGATGAACATATTTAGCCCTTCCACTGTTAATCATGAAATATGAAACCTATTGGTATAGGAACCTAACACTGAGGTTGATGGATGACATCTTGCAGTCCTTCACCAACTCATTCTTGGTAGTGTATTTGGACGACATATTGATCTTCATCTAGATTTTGGAAGAGAACCTACACCATATTTGACAGGCTCTCGAAACCCCGCGACAACACAAATTGTTTGTCAATTTGGAGAAATTCACTTTTGGTATGACCCAGGTTCAATATCTGGGGTACATCATTGATTAGCCAGCCCCAATCACTCTAACATAGCTCTGTAGCTTTCTGGGTCTTGCCAATTTCTATCATAGGTTTGTGTTGGGTTTCTCTCATCACTTGGCCTTTGAGTCAAGTCACCAAGGGTGAAGCGAAAGAAATTTTATTTTCGTCTAAATACCAACAAAAGGAATTTGTCAAGTTGAAGAAATGACTTTGCTATGCATCAATGCTCACATTACCAAAACTACAACAACCCTTTAAAATTGAGACAAATGCCTCTGACTATGCTATTGGTGTAGTTCTTACCTAGTAAGGGCATCTAGTGGCATCACAGTGAGACACTTTCAGATACAATCTGAAATTACCCCACCTATGACAAAGAGATGTATTCTATTATGTAAGTCTGCTGACAATGGAAGCATTACATTCTCGGGAAGGAAATGATCATCCACACAAACCACTGACCCCTACAGTCCATACAGACATAAGGAAAGTTGCAGACTGCCTTAGGCAACCATCGGTTATGGCGTTGACCACTATGCTCAACTCTTATGGACACGAGACTTTTGGATGATTATATCTTTACAAGAGTGGTCCAAAATTCAACACCACATACCAGATGCTCCTAGAAGGCAAGCAAGTTCCAGACTTTCACCTCTCAGATGCATTGTTATGCCACCTAGGACACCTTTATGTTCCTTCAAGAAAGCATGCCAAGATGATTTGGGAGACATACTACAGTCAAGTCACTAGAAAATTTGGGGTAGAAAAAATAGTGGCAGTGTTGCAGAAATATTTTTATTGGTTGAACCTTTGAGAGGATGTTGGGAAGTAGATCAAATCTTGAACTTCTTACGTTAGTGCCAAACCTAAAATCAATAAGCAAGGTTTGTATACCTCTCTTCCTACTCCTAGTCGGCCCTGGGAATCCATATCCATGGTTTACATGTTGGACCTTCCTTCTACCAAGCATGGCAACGACTATTTTTTCATGGTCATCGACGAATTCTTTAAGATGGCCATTTTGGTAACCTACAAGAAGAGTGTCACAACAGAATCCACTTCCAAACTCTTCTTTGAATGAGTATGGGTAAACTTTGATATCCCATAGTCCATTATCTTAGATCAAGGTAGTAGGTTCCTAATTACATTATGGTAAAGCCTTTGTTCATTTTTGGATACCAAGCTCACTAATTCCATGACCTTCCACCCCCAAACTGATAGCCAAACAGAGGTCGTCAACAATATGATCGTTCACATCCTGAGGATGTACAACTCAAAGCATCCACGCACATTGGATGAAAGTCTCCTCTATTTCCAACACAACTACAACAGATCTCTCCATAACTCAACTAACGATAGAACCTTTCTAGTGGGGTTGGCATTCCAGCCATTATGTCCCATTGATGTTGCCATACCACTTGCAACTAGTTAAGAAGATTCAAATCATGTCCAATCTGAAGCTGAAAGAGCTACCAACTTCATTGAATGCATTTATCACATCTACCAGAACATCCATGACATATTGGACAAAGAAAATTCTAAGTAAAAACAACTCCATGATGAGTGTCATGTTGCACACAAGTTCTAGGCGGGTGACAAAGTTTGGTTACATTTGCAGAAGGAGCACCTCATTGAGGCTCTGCATGCAATGGGGACCATTGCTTCCTATGAGGAGAGGAATTATCCAGGTGGATATTGGTGGCCACCAACCTATTCCACATGGACCTCCAACTAGTTTCGTCAGCTTCCTTAATTATAGCACAATTTACTATTTTTAGCAGTTGTCTAGGTCCTACACTTCCAAAGTTGTTTTGACCCCCTATACAACATCATTTTGAGGTCATCAATAGGCTCATGAATGTTGCAAATATTGTAGTTCTCAAATATACATTTCTAAAAGGTTATTGTATGCACCAAACAAAGATCATATGACCAAGTTACAAGGCCAGGAAAATGGTTGTCCGAGTTACCCCAACAAGGCCCACAAACTCTTGGAATTCCATCTCCTAGGGTTAGGGTTTTGGTTGTTTAGGGTTTCCCTTTGTTTTTCAATAATAAAAATCCCTCTAACTTCATTGTAACATTGCTCAAAGACATGTAGCCAACACATCTTTTCTCAGAGATAAGCTACCATCACTCGAGCTAGTGTATTTCCATTTTATATGTAAGCATCTTTCATTTCTTTGATATTAATGAAATCAACATTTTTTTTGCTACATCTTTGTGTTTATGTTTATATATTTATTCTGTTGTATTCTTGCATAAGTCTGGATCACCATTCTTTCTTTGTAAAAGCCTTGTTAAAGTACATATTTATCCTTTAATATGAGGACACTACCTATGTGAAAAGACAGATGCTCACCTCATCAAATTCTCACTTCATTTTCTGCTATAGACAAGAAAGGGATAAAGTAACAGTTAATTATCAATACATTAATAATAAAATAATTTTCATCAAGGAAATGTGGCTTCAATATTACAATAAAGAATACAAAGTATAGAACATGTTATTACCTCAAATGTAATGTCAAATTAGCATATTGTATTAGTAATGTTGTTGTGATAAATAATTTAGAACCTGCACGAAAAATAGAGGAACAACAAATTTAATCAAATAAAACGTATCACATCAATTTCACTATTCCATTCAATGTTTCTTACAATAACTATCAAACATGTATACAAAAAAATGTGTCCCTTGGGCCTTCATATATATTGGACTAGATAAAATCTTATGGGATATCAATTTCCTAGTTCTCAATTTTCCTCATTTTCTTCATTTTGAAAACAATATTCCAGATAAACTACCATTTTGAGCCTCCAAAATATCATGTTCCATATCAAGTTCATTAGAGAAGTTTCTTATATTTTTTCACCCCTTCTATCCCAATTTGATCGCTGAATAGTTAGTTCTCTTTCATATGGAAAATTGTTAATGTCATACTTTGTTACATATAATCTTAAACATACATCCATATGTTTATCAAGCTTGTTCCTCAAGTTTGACTTCAAAAATGATAGTGCACTAAACATCCTCTCATTCTCCACTGAATCATGTTTTGACACAAATATGCTAATTTGAAGTATTCTGATATATCTTCTTTTAAGTATTGGATAACACCTAAAATAGTCCATAATCTTGTTATCATAGAGGATTCTCCAAAACATGAAATTGTTCCACATTGTTTCAGCAAAGTGTGTGGTTTGTTGAAACAATTTTGATGAATCCAAAATACCTTGAATATGTTTCCCGTGTATTTGGACCTTATGGAAAAAATGGTTGTATTATACCTGGGGGATAATATGGGCTAAACCTGTGGGGGATCATATTGGGTACAAAGGGAGGTGTCCAGGGGAATAATGTGATGTAATGGTCCATAGTTAATAAATAAAGTGGTTAACCCGCATTATGCAAGGGAACACAAGTAGTTAGAGAGTAATGTGATAAGCCCATTGTACTGGATGTATAGTGTTGAGAGACTTCCCATTGAGAGATGTCAAGTATTGTTTTGTATTGATAGACATTAGCTTGTGGAGTGATCTCCTTCCTTAAGGAGTAGTTGTATGGTGTTACCCTAGCTCAAGAGTTTGATATCAATAAAGATCTAAAGTTCTATCATCTAGTGTATTATTCTTCTGGCATATTTGCACTTTTAATATATTTGTATGTCATATATTGTTATGAAACCAGCTCACAAAAAAATAGAAAAGCTAGATAAACGCCTTCAAAATAAGCCTCTTCAAGGGGGAAACCTCCTTTGCATTACACAAATTACCAGACCTCCTTTCTATATATAGGATTCTAAGGGGTCATAATATAATCAAAGCCGATATAACAATAATAATGTAAGTGCACAATAATAACAATAGTGGGCTTCTATGGAGCACAATAATAACAATATGGGGACTACATGGGCACAAAAATATAATAAGGGGGTTGTACTAATAGAAATAAGGGGTTACACTAGTAGTATAGGGACCTAACATATATACTAAAAGTGGTATCAAAGCTCTTTCTTGGCAAAGCGGGAAGACTTTTCATTTTTTGCAAGCATTTTTTGGGCAACGAGTTTACAGATCAGATCTGAAAATTTTGGTTCTAAATTTTCAAAAACAATTGCATTATATATATATATTATATATATATATATATTATATATTTTCTTGCAAAAAATACTCAAATTCAAAAAAGAAAATCAGTCAAATCAGAGTCCAGATGAGGGAGATATCGTTGATTTAAAATCAACTATTTTGCAGAAATGTTTCTGGCGACAATTCATAGACGAAAGTTCTTCAGTAATTTTTTGTAGCTTTTGTGCATAATTTCAAAAAGATAATTATTGATCTTATATTCTCTTGAAAGATCACCCCATTAAAAAAAACGATCAATTTGGAGTCCGGATGAGGGAGATATTGTCGATTTTAAATCAGATCTCTTTTCATAAAATTTTGTGATGAAAAAATAGTTGCAGCGCGGATCTAAGTTTCCATAGTGCCCAGATCGTTATTTCAATCACATGGGAAGATGCAGGATGGTCGTCCCATTTTCGAAAATAGGTTATAATAAGGAATCTAAACCATATGTGTGGATTTGTGGCCATTTTAAATTTGTCGCATACAATAGGTAAGTTTGTTAAGTTATGGTATGTTCTATGCTTATAACAGTTTACTTATTTTCTTATTATATTCAACAGATTAGCAATCACATGTACATAAAGTCAAGTGTAGATAGAACATTAAACAATCGACAAAAAACAAGCCAAGACAAGACACACAAGATATGGCGGCTAGCTAGGGACAAACCCCACAATGTGTGGGGAAACCCTTTGATCAAATCTTCTTTTATCTTCAATAATTCCACAGTGAGAAATAGTACAATAAATCTGATTTATATCAGCAGTAGCAAACCCTAGATCAGCGACATCAACATTAGCGGTTTCATTGTCAAACTAGGGCAGACGATATCTCACAAACTGGCCGTCAGATCGGCTTCCAGAGGAGGTTCAGATGAACCTACAGTGTAGTTCAGATGAGGGGATATTCTAGTCCACGTAGGTCAAACTTCACTTTTGCAGTTGCAGCTTCAGTTTCAGCAACTTCCTTCAAACTAGGGCAGTTGATACCTTGCAAACCATCCGTCGAATTGACTTGATTCCACCACCAAAAGTTGCGGATTTCAGAGGAGGTTCAGATGAACCTACAACACAGTTCATATGAGGAGATATTCTAGTCCACGCAGGTCAAACTTCACTTCTGCAGTTGCAACTTCATTTTCAGTAGCTTCCTTCAAACTAGGGCAGTCGATATCTTGCAAACCGTCCGTTGGGTTGACTTGATTCCACCACCAAAAGTTACGAATTTCAAAGGAGGTTCAGATGAACCTACAACATAGTTTAGAAGAGGAGATCTTCTAGTCCATGGAGGTCAAACTTTAGTTCTACAATTGCAGCTTCATTTTCAGTAGCTTCCGGCTTCACATGTGTGAGGGAGAGACCCTTTTTGCGCAGTAGAGAAGAGACTCTTTTCTGCGCAGTAGAGAGAGAGAGAGAGATGTGATGAGATGAGTGAGTGAAAATGAGGAAATGTCCTCTTGTATTTATACTCAACTAATGATGTTTGAATAGATGTGACTGTTGGGCTTCTGAGCCTACATGAGTTGTAGGTCGGCTTGATAATAATTCCATAATCAAAATAAATTCATATCTCCATGAATACTTATCGGAATTGGATGATCTTTATATCAATATTACACCTCTCGACGAGAGGAATCTAATAAAAATATTATCAGCCATGAATAAGATGACCCACATGAAGCTTGGCCCTAGTTGCCAATTTTAACAAAGTTTTTTCAAAACACTCATTCTACTTCATGGCTTCTACTGAGCTAATTTTTACTGGAAAACATTATGGTCCTACTATTGAAGAATTCCTAAAATAGGTAAATTCATAGTAACATATGCGGATATTGGTAACATATTTAAAATTTAGAGATGAGGCTCTAAAATGGTTGACCTCACTTGCCTCTAAGATGGCCACTCTTTCTTATGAACACTGCGAAAAAGTCCTCTTGGAAAAGTGTTCTTGTGCTGGAAAGAAGGACTCTAAGAGACATAAAGGCTTATTCTCTACCAATATTTCTATTTTATAGGTTCAGGGATGTATTCAGAAAAAGAATATCATTGTGTCTATCAAGCATAGTTTCCAATATAATTTTATCAATGTTAATTTGGCAAAAAAATTGCAAGTTCGAGCAAAACTTATTGACAAACATAGGTTGATAATGAGGATGTTCAAATTTATAAAGATTTTAATATTTCTATGGATAAGTATGTGTTGCATTCTTATTTTTATACTCAATATATGGATAATGTGGATGTTGCTTTGGGATAGCCTTCAATGGAATCTATTGGTACCATTAATATTAATGTGCAGAAGAAATTCCTGAAGCTATGGTATACAAAAAAAGAAAATTACGTTGCAGGATATTTCCATCAATAAACATGTATAATCCAAGGAGGCCCAAGTAGAAAAATCTACAGGTATTGACACATCAGATAAGGAGTATCTGGTTGAAGTAATAATGGAAGACAAGAAATGAATGCAGTTACCACATAAGGAACTTGATACCACTCAGGCTCCATCAGGTGGGGACTTGAAGGAAACTACACCACTAATTAATGCTTCAACATATCACCACCTGCATCACCCAACAAGACAACACACAACAAGGTGGAAAATAATTAGCAACAAGGATGAAAACACCTAGAAGACACACATAGAGGTGCGATGATCCACCACAACATATTAACATAGAGGAACCACAAAAACCAACTTCCATCCCAAGTGAGCGCGGCACTAACCAGATAAAGTGTTCATCTTTCTCTGAGATGGCTAGATGCACGTGCATGGTGCCAATGGACTACTATTTTGAGTAGATTCTATTATTTGTATTCCTCTCATGTTTCAGGAACGAAACATGCTTAAGGTGGGTGGATGTAGTATACTTAGGGGGGATAATATGAGGTATACCTAGGGGGGGTCATATGGGGTACAAAAGGAGGTACCCAAGGGAATAGTGTGATGTAATGGGCCATAGTTAATAAATAAAGTGGTTAACTCACATTATGCAAGTGACCACAAGTAGTTAGAGAGTAATTTAATAAGCCCATTATATTGGATGTATAGTATTTAGAGACCCATGGTATTGTATGTATGAATCCTATCTAGAGGTTAGATTCTCCCCATTTAGAGATTTCAAGTATTGTTTTGTATTCACAAGAATTAGCTTGTGGAGTGATCTCCTTCCTTAAGGAGTAGTTATATGGTGTTACTCTACCTCAAGGGTTTTATATTAATAAATATCTAAAGTTCTGTTATATATTGTATTATTATTCTGGCATATTCATACATTTAATATATTTGCAGGTCAGATATACTATAGATCCACATATTTTTTATTCTCCAACTCATACAAATCTTCCACAACTTCATAAACACTCTCTTGGAGGCATAAGGGATTAGGTGAAAGAAAAAAGGAAAACCCCTCAAGTTCGAGCTCAAATATTTTCTTTTAGATTAACAAGAATGGTTAAGGGTAATTCTAGGGTTTTAATTTTCAACAACAATTTCAGAACAAGTTCCAACCAATGATTTCTCCTCCAATTTTATTTGAATTATATCTTCCCGGGGTGAATATTTTGTAGCGATAGGAGATGTTTCCAAACTCAACCCTTCCCCCAACCTCAAAGATATATAAATTGTTGTGCAACATGTTCGCTTGGATTAGGGTTTGGGCTATTTGTGTTAAGGCTTGGACTAGGCTTTAAATTTGGATTTGGGTTTTTACTAGGGTTAGGTATAGGGTTTGAAATAGGTTTGGGGATAGGGTTTCGATTATGGTTAAGTTTAGGGTTTGAATTGAGGTTTGGACTAGGGTTAGGTATATGGTTTGGATTGTAGTATGGAATAGGGTATGGATTACGGTAAGGTTGCACAAGTAGTTAGGACTATGGAGGAGGAGTATTTGGTGGTGCATTAAGAATAAATTGTGGTTATTGTTGTTGTTGTTCATGTAAGTGAATTTGCAATGGAGACTACCCTATATAGAAGGCTCCAAACCATGCTTGAGGCCATGGGGATGTATGAATTGAAGCAGAGGGCTAAGGAGAGGGCCACTATGGCCATGAAGTAGGGTATTCAGTTGAAGGAGGACTAAATTTTTTCCATGGAACTCCATGATTATAAACATGTTGAGGAACCTATTGAGGATAATAAGTATTAGTTCAAGTATTAAATGATGATATATTTTGAGTTATACCTGGCTGTTGATTCGATTCCTTACTTGATTTCCCGAGTACCTTTAGTAATTATGGAAGTGATGGGAATTTTTCTATTGAGTGAACCTCCTCGCAAATTTTGCGAACGTACAGGTTTGTAAGTGGGAATTCTCTAGAGAAATGATTCTTTCTACAATTGGTGCAAAAATTTAACAGTGGTTCTTAAATTTGTTCATCCTGTAAATCATTCAGTTGTGAACTAAGAGAAAATATAACATTACTTTTAATAATTTCAAGAAAAAATATTGATTTTTGCACTCTTAGGTTCACCATTGGATTATTTTTGTATCTCTGTAGTAGCATCAAGACCCCTCATTGAAATATTTATAGATATACCATTTTTTGTGTTCTCTAGGAGCCAGCTAGTATATTCTGTCATAACATGGGTGAGTATATAGGGGGGTTCTTACAACACCCTAGAAATGAAAAAACTTTAAAAAATATAAACAAGGTATGCAGGAAAGAAACAAAATGAAAAAATTTCAAGAGAAACTAGGTAAAGAGCAAACCAAACTGCAGTAGGTCACCAAGGTCAATCCCCTAAGTGCTTCCCCAACAACGACACCAAAATGTTGGATGCAATATAGGGTATATGAGTGGACCAACATTTAATGTCAATTTGGGGTTTGTGGACTTCAAGACGCAACACTATAAATTCCAGAGAGATACTTTAGCAAACTGTAAAACAAAACCCTAATTTTCCCGAAAATTACTCACACCTAGAGTCACTACACTAATCAATATCATTTTCCAATCTTGCACTCAAAAACAAGCTTCAGAAATTAAACCATATTAATCCTGCAATCTACCAATGATTGTAATAAAACCCTAGTCATTAGCAATTGAAAATGTAAACCCTAATTGTTGATAAAAGAAAACCCTAAATGATAATAAAAAAGAAAATACAAACCTTACTAATTAAATGGAAACCTGAGCATTGGCCAAACAAATGTAAAAAGTGTCTTTTCAACTAAAAAACACAAACATGTAAACCCTAAACAATCCAAGCTCTATTAATTCCAAATAGTACTCTCAACTCAAAATAAAATCTCTATTCAAGTTCCTGCACTAGGTTCAATATCCACTCCACTTTGTGTCCAATTAAATTAATAAAAGCATAGCATGAATTTGATTTTAGTTCTTATCAACACGCTCAGATGTGTTAACTTATGTGAATAATCTTTATGTGCATAAAAAAGAAAATAAAAAAAAAAAAACAACCTCACTCTATCATAAATATCTGTCAAACTTGTTCTCACTTTTCAACAAATGACTTATCACAATCGAACATGAATACTCAAAACTATGTTACCAACACACATGCAAAGAAGAAACTAGAGGAAAATAAAATACAAACCAATATTCTGCAAACGAGGCTATAGATGTATTAACTCAAATGATTAAAGCCTCCTTTCAATAACTCTCCCTGCACTCATTGTTCACCAAATTTATAAGTGCATAATTCTCATAAATAAAAATCGCTATCTCCAAGTGATTAAAGGTATAATCTTTGTGAATTAAATCAACAACAGTGATTGGATGTGTGAACTTGGTAGATAAAATAACTACACAAATTAGATATGCAGATTCTATTTTGCACCAATACAAAATGTATCAAATAATGTTAGAAAATTCAACTCAAGTAGATCATACTTTCAAATTGTAGTATCTAGGTTTATTATTGTTATCTAGCCATGATGTTTTTCAGCCCTTGGCAAACTCATTAACTTGTTTAATCTGAAGATCTTATTATATCATTTGCAATCCAAGTCACTATGTAAACAAAAGGTTTCAAATACCCACCGATTTGTTGCACCTATACCGTGACAGAGGATTTTAGGGTTAGAAATATCTTATTTTATAGTTCCTCTATATCACTACTTCTTTAAATCACCACAGATCTACAACAGGCTTAAAACCTCAAAACAGAGCTTGCGTTAAAGTGTTGGTATAGATTTATGATTTTCATTCACATAATTGAATGTATATAATGTTTTCAAATATATTTATCAGGCTTATACTACAAACTTCCAAATCTGAGTGCTAGATAATCATAAGTTGAAGAATTGAATGGATATTAAAGAGGCAAAGTATATGAAATTACCACATAGATGTTGTTAAATTTGTAAATCATACAGTCAATACTTATGATCTATAAAATAATGCGCACTAGATTAACAAACCACATAAGAAATAAATAATAAGAAAGGTGAAAAGCTGGTTGGTGGGCCCAACCAATCTCGCTTACACTCTCTATATAAAACTCAGATCAAAAAGTCAAAATAACCATTAGGTAAACTAGAAATGGAGAAAGAAAGCCTAGCATTAGAGCTTGTATTAATGAAATTTAGTCTTTTACATCTGAATCCATTTTCTCAAGGTCCAAACCAATGAAATGATATTAGAATAACATCATCCCCCTTCACACTGGACATGGTTTGGCTTTCTATGAAGGTTACAAGAGGAATTTTGGCTCTAACAGCGCAATTTTTCAATTCTAGAAAATTCTGCATTTTTAACAAATTGGCCTCAAAGAATCTCGTGTATCTCTTAGATCAATGCAAATTTTTGGAATAAAATTGGCTTTTATATAATTTTATATACTATAAGAAATCTCTTTAAGTCATAATTTTCGCCTCCATATGCACGAAAATCGAAGCGAAAGTTGGCAGTTTGAAAACTGTGTGAATTTTAAGCATATTTGTTGATTTTTCTTCAAGAAACCCACACATGAACCTCAGTGTATTCCAACTCATGTTTAGGTGTTAAAAAATTATTCCGGACAAAAACCTTCTTTGGTTTTCCACGAAAGTGTGTCTATTTATCAAAGCCCCAAATTGATTTCTCATTAGTGCAGGCAAACTAGTGCGTGGAGAAATTTATTTCATGTAGAAGTTGGTTGACTAATTTTTTTTTACAACTCCATATATTTTGGTGTTAAAGAGCGAATCCATATAGGCTGGCAGAATTTTATGCTTAGTGGAAAGAACCTGTGAACAATTTATGAAACTAACGTTTCGGACTAGCTAGGTGAGTCCATCATCAGGGCAATGAGATCTTTATTTTGAGAAGAGAGATCTGAAACAAGCTAAATTAGTCCACAAAGAAGACCATTATTTAAAGAGAAGGGTGAAAGAGACAATTGAAATTGAGAAATCCTCCAATAACATGAATAGGGATGACAGTCTTAAATTGAATAGCACCTGGAAACCCTTATTAAATAAAATGAAAAAACAGTGAATTATCTAATACTCCCTCTTAATAACATCTGATATGT